>WNWK01016162.1:0-25000 GCA_009830355.1 Cherax destructor
GGATAAGTGAGGAGGAAGGGTTTGTGAAGTAAGGGATAAGTGAGGAATGAAGGGTTTGTGAAGTAAGGGGATAGTGAGGAGTGAAGGGGTTTGTGAAGTAAGGATAAGTGAGAGTGAAGGGGTTTGTGAAGTAAGGATAAGTGAGGAGTGACGGGGTTTGTAAGTAAGGAATAAGTGAGGAGTGAAGGAGGTTTGTGAAGTATGGGGATAAGTGAGGAGTGAAGGGGTTTGTGAAGTAAGGATAAATGAGGAGTGAAGGGGTTTGTGAATTAAGGATAAGTGAGGAGTGAAGGGGTTTGTGAAGTAAGGATAAGTGAGGAGTGAAGGGTTTGTAAGTAAGGGAATAAGTGAGGAGTGAAGGGGTTTGTGAAGTAAGGGGATAAGTGAGGAGTGAAGGGGGTTTGTGAAGTAAGGGAATAAGTGAGGAGTGAAGGAGGTTTGTGAAGTATGGGGATAAGTGAGGAGTGAAGGGGGTTTGTGAAGTAAGGGAATAAGTGAGGAGTGAAGGAGGTTTGTGAAGTAAGGGGATAAGTTAGGAGTGAGGGAGGTTTGTGAAGTATGGGGATAAGTGAGGAGTGAAGGAGGTTTGTGAAGTATGGGGATAAGTGAGGAGTGAAGGAGGTTTGTGAAGTAAGGGGATAAGTGAGGAGTGAAGGAGGTTTGTGAAGTAAGGGGATAAGTGAGGAGTGAAGGAGGTTTGTGAAGTAAGGGAATAAGTGAGGAGTGAAGGAGGTTTGTGAAGTAAGGGGATAAGTGAGGAGTGAACTGGGTTTGTGAAGTAAGGGAATAAGTGAGGAGTGAAGGAGGTTTGTGAAGTAAGGGGATAAGTGAGGAGTGAAGGAGGTTTGTGAAGTAAGGGGATAAGTGAGGAGTGAAGGGGTTTGTGAAGTAAGGAATAAGTGAGGAGGAAGGAGGTTTGTGAAGTAAGGGATAAGTGAGGAGTGAAGGAGGTTTGTGAAGTAAGGGGATAAGTGAGGAGTGAAGGGGGTTTGTAAAGTAAGGGAATAAGTGAAGAGTGAAGGAGGTTTGTGAAGTATGGGGATAAGTGAGGAGTGAAGGAGGTTTGTGAAGCAAGGGGATAAGTGAGGAGTGAAGGAGGTTTGTGAAGTAAGGGGATAAGTGAGGAGTGAAGGAGGTTTGTGAAGTAAGGGAATAAGTGAGGAGTGAAGGAGGTTTGTGAAGTAAGGGGATAAGTGAGGAGTGAAGGAGGTTTGTGAAGTAAGGGAATAAGTGAGGAGTGAAGGGGTTTGTGAAGTAAGGGAATAAGTGAGGAGTGAAGGAGGTTTGTGAAGTAAGGGAATAAGTGAGGAGTGAAGGGGTTTGTGAAGTAAGGGATAAGTGAGGAGTGAAGGGTTTGTGAAGTAAGGGATAAGTGAGAGAGTGAAGGGTTTGTGAAGTAAGGGATAAGTGAGGAGTGAAGGGGTTTGTGAAGTAAGGGGATAAGTGAGGAGTGAAGGGTTTGTGAAGTAAGGGTATAAGTGAGGAGTGAAGGGGTTTGTGAAGTAAGGGATAAGTGAGGAGTGAAGGGGTTTGTGAAGTAAGGGGATAAGTGAGGAGTGAAGGAGGTTTGTGAAGTAAGGGAATAAGTGAGGAGTGAAGGGGTTTGTGAAGTAAGGGAATAAGTGAGGAGTGAAGGGGTTTGTGAAGTAAAATAACAGGTAATCTACCAGTAATCAGTGGTGATTACTAGAGTAGCTACTAGGCCATTGCTAGGTAACTGATAGCGATCAGTGGTTTCTCTTCTTTTTTAAAAAAAAGGAAGAAAATTTTGTTGTGAAGGGATAATAAAAATGAGTGATGAGTGAACATGGCTGGCGTTAAAGGGGTACAGGCTTCCATAATTATATTTATTTTTATCCTGCAATTCTCTGAAGAAGAAAATCAGTCATGGGGACTGGAAAAGGTGATTGGAGTAATATCACCCTGGACAGTGAACGCCCAACAGTTGAAATCTTACCAGAAACGTAAATGCCACTATCGCAGTAAAGAATGGCAACACCGCATACCCAAATATAAACCATGGCGCACAACTCTTATCGTGGCGCTATCCATACTAATCCAGGACCCGCGCGCTGGGGAGTTGACCCCCGGAACCCTCGCCAGGTATACTCCAGGTATGGTACAGGTGGAAACAGGCAGATAAGTGACGGTGATAATGACGATCTAGTAGCTAGGAATTATAACCTTATTATATTATAATCTTATTATCTCAGACACCACCAGACATATGTATACACTGAACTAAGGTAAGAAAGAACAGTAAATATACCTTATGTAATAAAGTGTGTAAGGGGTGGCTGCATATTGGGTAATGGTGCCAGATTTCATTTTGTTTGTAACAAATGCACGTTGCCACAGTTACCATTTAGCAGTGATGACATTGATTTTTTTTTCAACAAGTCGGCCGTCTCCCACCGAGGCAGGGTGACCCAAAAAGAAAGAAAATCCCCAAAAAGAAAATACTTTCATCATCATTCAACACTTTCACCTCACTCATACATAATCACTGCATTTGCAGAGAAGCTCTGATACGACAGCTGAGAATAGTCCCTCCCAGCTGTCACTATCCCAGACCCCTCCTTTAAAGTGCAGGCATTGTACTTCCCATTTCCAGGACTCAAGTCCAACTAAATCAATTAACTGGTTTCCCTGAATCCCTTCACAAAATGTTACCCTGCTCACACTCCAACAGCTCGTCAGATCCCAGAAACCATTCGTCTCCATTCACTCCTATTTAACACTCTCACACATGCTTGCTGGAAGTCCAAGCCCCTCGCCCACAAAACCTCCTTTACCCCTCCCTCCAACCTTTTCTAGGACGACCCCTACCCCACCTTCCTTCCCCTACAGATTTATACGCTCTCCAAGTCATTCTACTTTGATCCATTCTCTCTAAATGACCAAACCACCTCAACAACCCCTCTTCAGCCCTCTGACAAATACTTTTAGTAACTCCACACCTTCTCCTAATTTCCACATTCCGAATTTTCTGCATAATATTTACACCACACATTGCCCTTAGACAGGCCATCTCCACTGCCTCCAGCCTCCTCCTCGCTGCAGCATTTGCAACCCATGCTTCACACCCATATAAGAGTGTTGGTATCACTATACTTTCGTACATTCCCTTCTTTGCCTCCATAGATAGTGTTTTTTGTCTAGACAGATACCTCAACGCACCACTCACCTTTTTTCCTTCATCAATTTTATGGTTAACCTCATCCTTCATAAACCCATCCGCTGACACGTCAACTCCCAAATATCTGAAAACATTTACCTCTTCCATAATCCCTCTTTCCAATGTGATATCCAATTTTTCTTTATTTAAATCGTTTGATACACTCATCACCTATCTCTTATCTATGTTCACTTTCAACTTTCTACCTTTACACACCCTCCCAAACTCATCCACTAACCTTTGCAACTTTTCTTTAGAATCTCCCATAAGCACAGTATCATCAGCAAAAAGTAACTGTGTCAACTCCCATTTTGCATTTAATTCCCCATAATTTAATCCCACCCCTCTCCCCAACACCCTAGCATTTACTTCTTTTACAACCCCATCTATAAATATATTAAACAACCATGGTGACATTACACATCCCTGTCTAAGACCTACTTTTACCGGGAAGTAATCTCCCTCTCTCCTACACACCCTAACCTGAGCCTCACTATCCTCATAAAAACTCTTTACAGCATTCAGTAACTTACTACATTGATTTACCTAATTTTAATACAAATGACCCCTTGCCATATATTGATGATTATGATTGTTTTATGAAAACAGGCCTTCACTTTATTCATGCAATCATTTCTTCCAAAATTGGCAGAATGATCGTACGACTGGGCAGATTCCACTCTGAATCCTGGTGATACGGTGATGACACAAAATGTTCAAGTAGATAAGTCAGAGAGTTAGATTCAACTTAGCTAAACAGAGCACATCAAAGGAGGGGGAGTGAGCTCGCAGTCTAGTATCCATGCAGTGGGTCTTGCTGCAATCTCACCTGATCAGCTTGGACCCTTTGTACTAACAGGTGTGCTGAGCGAGACTGACAACGAGTCAAACTCATCTACTACTACAACTGTTTAGATGAAACTGAAGGTGGGGAATTTCCCTCAATAAGATACCCAAGATTTATATGTGCTAATTTTACAACAGAAGGTTACAATATAAAACGTTTAGATAGAAATAGAAAAGGTGGTGGGATATGTCCCTACATAAGGAATGACTTAGGCTACAACCCAAGACCTGATTTAAATGACAATAAACAGAAGATTCTATGGTTTGAAGTGTTGCTTCCCAAGACCAAACCTATCTTAGTAGGAACTACTTACCACCCTCCCACCCATGACCAGTTCTTGGAAGACTTCTCGAGAGTCTTATCCGGTCTTGATAACAATTGCGAGACAGTAATACTGGGAGACATCAATATCTGTTTTCAACAGCAAAATAACGGGCTATGTAAAACATATAAGCAAATTCTAGGTTTAAATAGTTACACCAACCAGGATCACACAGTTCTCAGCCACCCTAATTGACCACATACTTTGTCAGTCAGGGGTCATTACCACAGGTCTTAGTGATCATTTCATCGTTTACTGCACCAGGAAAATCACTAGGGAACGGATAGGCCTACACAGAACAATAAAAATGAGATAAATCAGAAACTACAGTAAAGAAACACTGGTAAATAGGCTAGACAATTGTGACTGGTCAGTGATAACAAGTTGCAAGGACGTAAATGATGCCTGGGAAAAATTTAAAACAATGTTCACTGCCATCCTTGATAATATTGCACCAGTTAAAGATGTTAGGATTAAACGAAGAACTGAACCCTGGATGTCTACTGACATATTAGATAATATGAAATTCAGAGACAAGTTGTTAAAAATATTTACGGCAAACAGACAGGATATTGCAGCGCTAATAGAATTCCAAAGGTGAGGAACAGAGTGCAGAGGCTTATAAAAGGAACAAAGGCAAGGCACTATTGCTCAAAAATCGAAGAGTACAAGAAAAACTCCAGAAAACTCTGGCAACATCTAAAACAGTTGGGGTATAGCCATAAACCCGTAGATAGATCTAACATAGTACTAAATATCAATAACAAGGTATGCCACGAAACAACTAAAGTGGCAAATTGTTTTAATTCATACTACACAACTGTCGCATCAACACTAGTAAGTAAGCTACCAGCTGCATCAAATACCTTTAACACAGACTCTGATAAGTTTAAAACATACTATACCAATAAAGGGGTACTCCAAACAGTTGTCAGCTAGTAAGTGTATCTCATGACTTCGTGCAAAAAGAACTAAGCAGGTTAATCCCAACTAAGAGCAGCGGCCTAAAAGATAGTGCCTCTGAACTGCCAATCCACATTGCTCATTATAATAAATTTGTCCATCACCACTAATACCATACCAGAGGGGTTAAAGGAGGGCAGAGTTACTCCTATCTTCAAGAAAAATAGTAGGTCTGATGTCAGCAACTATAGGCCTGTTTGTATTATTATTATTATTTTAATCAAAAGAAGCCCTAAACCACAAGGGTCATCTGTTTGTATACTCATTGTAATTTCCAAAATTCTAGAGAGGGCGGTGTACTGTCAAGTATCTAAATGACAACAACATTCTCCATAGCTTAAGGAGATCTAACTCAACCGACACCTCCCTAATTAATCTGATGGATTACATGAGAACTGAAATGTTGATAGGGAACCTCTTAGGAATGGTAACCTTAGACTTGCAAATGGTCAACCATAATGTATTATGTAAGAAACTTCAAGCTATCGGCATAGGTTCCTTAGACTGGTTTAAATCCTATCTTAGCAACAAGAAACAAATTGCCAAAATCAGCAAAGCAGAATCAGAACCCTTGCCGAGGGGGAGGGGATGGGGGTGGGAGTGATGGGGTGGGGGAGGAGATGGGGTGGTGGTGGGCACATATGCACAATTATGCATAAAATAGTTGCCTCCCAGGTGCCGAGGTGTGCAGTTGTCTGCTCCGCACCTGGCCCTATGGTGGCGAAAATCGACATTACCCTACAAGATGGAGGGAAGCCGGCGACGGGTTAATACCGTTTGTGTGGAGCTATTGCAGGGATCTTTGTTGGCTCATAATGCTGATGTCCTCCTACTCCAAATCCTGCGAGACATATAAGATCTCCAACGATGATATCTATGGCCGTTTCCGTGAACGGTACTTCCCGGGTTTTCGTCAGGTTCACGACTACTACAGTGTATGAGAATGTTGTTCAACGATATCAAGATAAACGAAATCAGGTTACCCCCAAATGTGGCAGTGTGTCTTCGAGACGTGTCCCGCACTTACATGTGGGTCAAGCTTCGAAATGTCTCTTTTGAAGCTGATGAGTATGCAATCCGTAAGGCCTTCATCAAATTTAGGACGATCCATCAGACTTACACAGGTGTATGGGGCCATGGACCATTTGAAGGTAAAGCTGATGGGTCGTTTTCTGTGAAAATGTCCATCAAAATGCCCATCCCGTCTTTTGTTGTCCTCAACGTATTCCATACTCAGGTATATGTGTATTATCCAGGGCAAAGGAAGACATGTCGATTATGCGATGCGTTTGGACACATGGCGTATCAATGTGATCGTCGGCGTTCTTGACAACAAGGTGACCAACGAGTGCCGTCAGACGCTCCTACACAAGCCCCTGAGTCCATGGTGGTCGAGAGTGCCCGTGTGACACCAACGTCTCAACAGCCTCCCTGTGATATACCTGTCACTACACCTGACTCGCTGTGTGCAACATTGCCCTGTATGGAGAGGAAGTTTGCAGATGAAGGTGTCGCAGCACTGTCAACTGATGCTGTTCCGTCATGTGAGGTCGAGTTAGGCCTCCCTGTATAATTTCCGGAATTATATAGTAGCGTCCGATGATAGCATTGGTAGCCCACCGTCAACGATTGCGACTTCCGATGGACCCACTGTGATAATTACTAGCGTGGACGTACATGCGCACGTGACTATTCCTACCTGCACTGTCGTCGACGGGAGCTCTCGTAAGCAGGCGGCAGGAAATTCAAGTAGTGATGACGAACTGACACCAGGTCAACGTCCTGGAAAAAAGTCGTGGGCCGCAATTGCGGCTAATGAGTTTGAAGATGATGCCAGGGTGGGGAGTCTCCCGCCTGTCAATGTTAGTGTCACAGACGGTGGTGTTGCTCAGTGTCTAAACGTGTTACGAGTGACTATGTGTGATGACCTCCAGCAATATTCCAGTGTCCAACTATAAATGTCCATGGTTTACGAGAGACTCATAGGAAAGTTGATTTTGAGCAGTGTTTTTTGTCATTTTAGACTTGACGTTGTATTTATTCAAGAACACAATTATCGGGATGTGGGTGAATTGAAGATATGAGAGTATGTTGTGTACGGTGTGAATAGTCCGCGATTAAAAGGTGGTGTGGCAGTATTGATACTAGAGAGCAGTCCTTTTCGATTACGTCATTGGGAAGTTGCGTCTGATTGTCGGTTAGTGCACATTGACGGGTGGTGGGGCGTGACGAGCGTCAGATTCATTGGTGTATATGGGCCTGCAGGGGGGGATGCGAGTACGAAAAATCATTTTTTTCAGGAGACGCTTGTGTATCGTTACCGGTCGCTTCACGTGGTAACCGTCATGGGAGGTGACTGGAATTGCGTTACGCGACGTCAGGATGTAGAACCGCGTGGTAGTGGTTTTTATTCTCAACTTTTGGGTGATATCTTGCAGGGAGTTGCATTGCACGATGTAGGAGGTGATGTAGTTGGTGTGGTGGATTTTACTTTCGTCAGACAGGGTTACGTGGCGCGACTCGATAGGGTTTATGTAGCACGTGCAATTGATATACAGAGTGTCCAGACATGTGATGGACATTTTACTGATCATTGTGTGGTATTGGTACGTCTCTCTTGGGCTGGCTTACCACAATTTGTTCCTCGGTTTAGGAAATTAAATGTTAGTCTTTTAAAAGGGGATGACATTCATGATTTATTTGGTCGGATGTGAACTCATATATGGAACAATGGGATAGGTGTCGTAGATATTCTAGAGTGGTGGGATGTAAGGGGTAAACCCAGTATTAAATCTTTTTTTGGGGCGGTGAGTAAAGAAGCGATACAGTTGCGTTATGGGAAGTTAATTTTTTTACATCAATTGTGTGCATATTACGAGCCATGTGCAGAGTATCCAGTGGCCATCATTGCCGGCCTAAAAGCGGAAATATCGGATCTACAAAATCAGTTATTTCACGGGGCGTGAATTGCGGCGGGTATTGATGAAGTTCTTTGGGGTGACCGACCATCTGCGTATGTTCTACGTGAACAAAGTCAGCATCGTTGGGCATTAAATATCATGAGTTTTACGGTGCGAGACGGGCTTGAGTCCTTCCCGTCGGGTACGATGATAACGAATACCGACCGTATGAGTCTTTATGCTGACATAGTTTACCGTGATACGTTTAGTGGTAGTCGAGATCGTACTTTTGCCATGGACGTCGTCCAGTATTGGGTGACTTGTAAATTAACGGGGAATGATCATCTATGTGCTATGGGGCCTATTAGTGCTGATGAAATACGGACAACCTTTCAAGACATGAAAACAGGAAAGTCGCCGGGGTCAGACGGGTTGCCATGTGAATTTTATTTGGAATTCTGGGGCGAGTTACGTGGGTTCCTTGTTCGGTTATTAAATAGTATGAAAAATCAGGGTTGTTTAAGTAGGTCTCAGTGAGAAGGTATTGTGGTCCTTGATCCGAAAAAAACCGAATGTACTGATATACATGATTACAGGGCGATTACCCTGTTAAACGCTGATTATAAATTATATGCGAAAATTTTGTGCAATCGCCTTAAACCTCTCTTAGAGAAGGTTTTACATCCGGGTCAGGCTGGTATCCGGGGGCGATCGCTGTTTTTAGGGCAAAAAGTGATTGGTGATTTTGTTCGCGATCACCAAAGTGAAATGGGTGGGGGAGGAGGAGGGATATTGGCTTTAGACTGGAAGGCCGCCTTTGATAACGTTGACCATCCAGTGTTGAAAATGATAATGGAGCAGCAGGGTTTCTTTCGCACGTCCAATTGTCAAGTGGGTCATGTCGCTGTACGCTAACGCGAGTTTGCGCGTCCAGGTAAATGGGAAGTTAGGTAGGTCTGTGTTTCTGCATCATGGGATTCGCCAGGGGTGCCCGTTATCACAACTTTTATTTGATATATATCAAGATCCATTATATAGGGCACTGGCGGCCGGGTGTGAGCAGCATCCATGTACTGGGTGGTGCGGTAAGCCTATTCACATCGTTGGCTTTGTTGACAATACAAGGCTCATGCTTACAGATGCCGGTAGTTTGTCTGCCGTAGATCGTATTGTGACCACTTTTAGCGAGGCAACGGCTATGACATGTGATAAGGATAAATCTGGACTTTTACTTTTAGGGCCGTGGCAACGAGGTCCACTTTCCGTGGAGAGTCCGTGGGTCTTGCGTGATTTTTTGAAAATATGCGGGATAATTCATGCGGCTAGTAAAAATGAAGGGCGTGTGAAACGGTGTTTAAATTCTTTCATAACATCTTGCCGTCGGGTTCCGTTTTGTGTACGCTGCGGTTACGCGAAATTCCGTCCTGTAGAGATTGTGGAATCGAAGAAACTGCTTCATGCAATTTATTTTTGCGAACGTTTAAAAGTCGTGTGCTGTTGGTTCGGTAGACTTATTAGGTGGGTGGGTGGAGGGGGGTTGTCTCCCTTACGTGTCCTTAGTTTAGATGTGGGGGGGTCCCAGATGAGGTTCAAAGGACACTGGGGGTGTTAGTGTTAGATTTTAGACAGCGAGGACAATTGAGAGAGTACACGGTATTATAGTAGTTATGTATCGAACGAAGTGTAGGAATCATTTGTTGTTTGGGAATCGTTGGGAGCACAGTTTCCCTTATATGTAACGTAGTTTTCGTGTTGAGGATTTATGCCATTTGTATGACGTGAAAACGTAAAAGGACTGATCTGTCATATGTGTTTTGCGTGTGTAGCTTGATGTGAGAGTAATAAGTGTGGTTGTGTCTGGGTACGGGAAAGTGTAAGGAAGGTACAATGCAATATTGTCGGGATTGTGCTTATTACCTTTGGATTTCATTGCACAGTCTTCTTATGTGAGAACCGTGACATAAATCTTCATCAATCATATATAATTTGATATATAGTATTGTATATCCATTATATTTTCAAATCACGGTATTTTGGAATTGATCTATGAATGTCATATGTATATGAAGTTTAACTAAAATGTCAGTTCCGAATTATTTGGTTGTAGCATATCTTTACAAACTCACTAATAATACATCCTTATTTAAGGTGTTATTAAATCAGGTATTAGAATTGTTCAGTCACTTGAAAGTGGATATAGTTTAACTTGTGAGGAGTTTGATGAGTATATTGTATTGTATATAACTTATATTTTCAAGTTCGCGTTTGTTGGAATGACCTGTGTATGTCTAATGTTTAATAGAGTTGACGGATAATGTTCAGACCTGCAAAAATTTTGTGATAAGGCGTATCTGTGTTGAATGAAAGACGGTGTTAGGATTGCATTTGGTGTTACCATATATTATTGTTGCGAGAGTTTGACTCCCCTCAGAGCCCGGACAAGGGCCACTGTAGATGTGTTTCAGTTACCATTGTAATGCCGGTTCATGAAGCCTAATGTTTAACCTGTGTCAGTGCAAACATATGAAAATAAATTTCATCTCTCATGGTTGAAGTTCAGTATATACAGGTGATTATAGTTTATTTTTTTTTTTTGGTGGGGTTGCGGAGTATTCGTATCAGTTTTTAATCATAGTGTCAAGGTTAGATAAGTTTTCCCTACCTGTCTGTCTTATGTATGTATATATATATATATATATATATATATATATATATATATATATATATATATATATATATATATATATATATATATATATAGAATAATAAATATTATATATAACTGACAAGTGACGCTACTCATGATTCGATCATCGTCGTTATATATATATATATATATATATTATATTATATATATATTTTTTATATATATATATATATATGCTGCCGATTAGGTAAAACTGGTCAATTAGCAAGAACTCGTCTAAAATTAAGTCCTTTCTAAAATTTTCTCTATACGTTTAAAAGATATATTTTTCATTTATGTTAATGTAAGAATTTATAATTTTGTACCAAGAGAAACTTTGAAAACCTACCTAACCTTATTACAACAATCGCAATTTAATTTAGCCTAACCCAACTAAATATATTTTAGATACTTTAACATTAATTTAATAATAAACAAACACAATAAAATATATTTTTTCGTTATTTCAGAATGATTTTGGCGAAATTATTGCATACACAAATTTTCACTTGTCTTATATGGCAAGGAGCGTTGCTATTTAAGCCAAAATGCAAGTTTTACCTAATCGGCACGACATATATATATATATATATATATATATATATATATATATATATATATATATATATATATATATATATATATATATATATATCTGTTGACGGTTTGTTTCCTGTGTTATTTTATTTATTATTCCATGTACTGTAATGTTTTAAATAAAATAAAATAAAATATACATAAAAAGTGTGTTTACATAAATTTTATACACTTATATCCTCTTTAAGGGAAGCTCCTTGTCGTGGTAAAGAGGCTATCGGTCTGAATAATTGGACCTCTTGGTCTTCTTCCTCAGATTGATCCTAATTACCCCCCAATCCCCCCTTTTGTATCCCCTCTTCCCCATCCTCTTTTTTCCCTTTCCTCCTCCTCCTCATCATCCCTCCCTTATTCCCTTCCCGTTTTTAACCTGTGGGATTCTCTCCACAGCATTCTGGTTCCTAGGTAGGGGGAAGGGTATCGTGGTCCATCCCATTCCGTTGAGGTCCTTGGCGGTGGTGTAGTTTGCCGTGGAATCTGGATCGCCTGGGGATGTCCCGATCCCTCTCCGGTCTCCCGGGGGGTGGCTTTGGGTGTCTTTCGGGGGATGGGTGTATCTCTGGAGGCCACCTTTTGGATTCCAGGGGTGGTGGCCGAAGGAGGTATGCTTTGTGGAGGGTGTCCGGCCACCCTCTCTTTTGCCCGCCGAGGTGGTTCGGTGGATGTGAGGTTACTATCTTGGATTGCTGGTTTACTGGCATGAAGGATAGGGTATGGCATGGATTCCATGCCGCATCTGCACTACTTGCGGTGCTGAGGCCCTCTTGGGCGCATAGGGGGATTTACGCCCCTTTCATTCCTCCTAGGAGCTATTCCATTTTTCCCCTTTTTTATTCTTTTTTTTTCTTTTTATTTTATTTTCCTCTTTCTTTTAAAAAAAAAAAAAAAAAAAGAAAGAAGTAACCTAACCATGGACGACTCAATCAGTGAACCTACTACCCCTGGGCCCCTTTCTGATACTGTACCCTGTTCTGACCCGGCTTCATTATCTGGGCACTCTTTAGATACTTCCAATACCCCTGTACCTCTCGCTGATGCCGGTTCGTCACCTACTTCAGGTACCGGGGTTCCGACCGGCCCTTTTGATACGTCTGATCTTCGCTCTTCTCTGACCTTGCTTCCGGCTTCTCCCTCTACGGACCAATTCTGGTCCCACATCTAAACGTCCAAGAACCTTACATGATGATACTTCATTACTTCCTTCTCATGCATCTCAGAAACCACCAGCTCATCATGCACTCCCCTTAAACACTATATTTCACACTACTCAATGGACTAAGTTTTTTACTCTGAGACCGACTTCTTCTACTACCTATCTTTCCGATCATAGTATTGGTAAGGCACTCCTGCACCATGTGGGCAAAGACATCGCCTTTCATGCTCTCAAAAGTGGCACACGTATTGTTACGGACCAGAATGCTGATTAGGCTCGTGATCTTTCTTGCCTTACGTCCATAGATGCTACTCCTGTCACTACTGAAAAACATCATTCTCTCAACACTTGTAGTGACATTGTTATTCTACCCCATACCATTGTCCAACAGAATTTCCAAAACTGTGGTGATGACATTCTGGAGCAGCTTGAGCTCCAAGACCTTCCTATACTCAAAGTTGACACTGTTGTCCTCCCTGCCCGCCGGCGAAGACGATATCCTTGCAATATTACTCACTTAACAATCGACTGCCATGACCTTCCGCCCTCGGTCTACATTGTAGGTCACCGTTTACAAGTTCGAAAGGTGATCCCTACACCGCAACAGTGTAGAAACTGATGGCGTTTGGTCATCCGGCAAAATATTGCAGGTTCATAGCCGAATGCCCAGTCTGTGGCGCCGACGACCATGCCAATCCTTCTTGTAGTCTACCTCCCTTTTGCCTAAACTGTCGTGAGGCGCATCAATCTTACTCTCGCCGTTGTCAGGTTTACCTAAATGAGCGGGAAATCCGTTGTCTCAAAGAGGCAGAAGGCTTCTCATATGCTATGGCTGTCTCTCATCTACGCCTTCAAGGGAGACTTCCCTGTATTTCCTATTGTTGCGTTGCTAAACGTTCCCCCACTTCTGGGGTCCCAACTCTCGCGGCTTCCTCCATCCTCAATCACTCCTGTCTCGAATTCTTTTGCTGTTCTTGGCTCTGAGGTCCCTACCTCGGCACCCTATACTGTCCTCACCCCTTCCTCTACTCACTCCCACAGTTCTGTGTCTACACGCCCTCATCTTACACCTCTTCCTCACCACCCTTCTTCTCAGAAGTCTGGCAAAACAACCAATTGTTAAACTCTCCTCTTTCCTCTTCTTCCCTTCTCCATCCTGCACATTTTTCCTTCCCAGGTTGTATGCCTGGTGTGTGGAGGTTCATCCTCCTCCTCGTAAGATACCTACATCCGCTGTCCCCTCCCAAGTTTCTTCCTATACTGCCCCTTCCCAGGTCGCTTCCACTCCTGTTCCCTCCCAAACCCCTTCGACAGTGTCCTTTTCCATTTCCTCCCCCCTTACTTTAGTACAGTCCATAGTCTCCCCTATTGTTGCTCATCCCCCTCCTCCTTCCATCTCTAATGTTGTCCCACATCCTGCATCTTTGTCTTCTGAAACGCTGGAAGTTATCACAGAATATATTACGGAGACTGGAATGTTGATGGACACCGCTCCACCTCTGATTTCTCCTCCTACCACATCTCCATCTACACCCCTCCTTCCTTCACAGCATTCCTATCCTTCGCTGCGTACAAGTCTTCTGCTGCCTCCAAACGTAGACTTTTCTAACCCTATTAGTCCATAGATACCTCTACCTTCTACTTGTATCTTTCTCTTTATAAATCATGGCTTATTTGCAGTGGAATATCCGAGGCCTCAGGGGTAACCAGGGTGAGCTTCAGGTGTTGCTCTCCCAGTTTTTCCCTGTTGGAGTCTGTTTACAAGAACCCAAATTACACTCCGCTGTTATCCGTCCCTTTACGGGCTATGATTTATTATATTCATAGGATCCTTTTTCCGATGGAACCTTTAACGAAAGTGCTCTTCTTATACGCACTGGTATTCCATACTGTCAGCTCTTTGTTCATTCTTCTCTACATTACACTGCAGCCTGTATCCACTTGATAAGTGGTATACACTCTGTTCTTTGTATCTCTTCCCTTCTCGGGCATTGTCTATCCGAGATGTTGCTCTTCTGCTTTCTTCCTTGCCGCCACCCCTTATGTTACTTGGCGATTTTAACGCACACCATTTTCTCTGGGAGGGGAGGGGGTCGCACTGTGACTCCCACGGCATTCAGTTGGAGGCATTTCTTGCTTCTCTCCCCCTCTGTGTTTTAAATAATGGTACTCCCACCCATTTTGATCCTCGAACTCATTCTTTGTCTTGCATCGATCTCTCCATCTGCTCTTCCTCAACTGTCCTCGACTTCACCTGGTCTGTCCACCTGGACTTACATGACAGCAATCATTTTCCAATCATCCTTATGTCTCCTTCGTATTCTCCACCTCCTCGTAGCCCACGCTGGCAATTTGACAGAGCGAATTGGGACCTTTACGCACATCTTATTGTTTTTCATGAGGCTCCTTCCTCGTCCTCCATTGATGAGTTTTTACATCTCTTTTCGTCCTCCATCTTCACTGCAGCTTCACATTCTATTCCCCAAACCTCAGGCAAGCATTCTCAGAAGTGCGTGCCTTTGTGGTCTCCTGCTTGTGCTCGGGCAATACGTTTGAAACACGCTGCGTGGGGCAGGTACCGGTATAACAGAACCACAGAGAGACTCCTTGATTTTAAGCAGACGAGAGCAATTGCTCGCCGTGTCATACGTGATGCTAAACACACTTGCTGGCGGGATTACGTTTCTATAGTCACTTCGGCTTCCTCGATGAGTGCAGTCTGGAAGAAAGTCTGGAAATTGAGTGGTAAATTCTCCCCCGACCCGACTCCTGTTCTTCAGGTTGCAGGTGTCGATATAGCACAACCTCTTGCCATTGCCACTGAAATTGGTAATCATCTGGTCCGCATTTCTCAGGGGCTCCATCTATGCCCCTCGTTTCTTTCTTCTAAGTCTGCCAGCGAGTTAAAGCCCTTAGATTTTTCTTCTTTCAGAGAAGAATCTTATAATGTGCCTTTTACCCTTCAAGAACTAGAGGCAACACTCTCTGCTTGCCGATCATCGGCAGCTGGGCCAGACGGCATACATATTCGTATGCTACAGCATTTACATCAGTCTGCTCTTGCAGTCCTCTTATGACTCATTAATCTTATATGGTCACAAGGAGTTCTTCCCCAGTTGTGGAAGTCTGCTATTATTCTCCCTTTTCCCAAACCGGATACTATGGGACATGATACCTCCCACTACCGTCCCATCGCTCTTACCAGTGCAGTTTGCAAGGTGATGGAACGTCTAGTTAATAGACGTTTGATATGGTATTTAGAGACACACAGTAGTCTCTCCACTAGTCAATATGGCTTTCGTAAGGGCCGTTCTGAAAATTGACCCCTTACTGCACTTGGATACGTATATACGTAATGCCTTTGCTAATAACCACTCGGTTATCACCATATTTTTTGACCTTCAGAAGGCTTGTGACACAACTTGGAGGTATAATATTTTGGCCCAGGCCCAGTCCTTAGTCCTCCGAGGCAGTCTACCATTTTTCCTTAAGGCCTTCTTAACTGAAAGACATTTCCATGTCCAGGTTAGCAATGTGCTTTCCCCGGAGTTTGTCCAAGCTGAAGGTGTCCCCCAGGGATGTGTTCTGAGCACAACTCTTTCTCCTTGCTATAAATAATCTGGCATCTGTTCTCCCATCCAATATTTGGTCATCGCTTTATGTGGATGACTTTGCTATAGCTTGTGCGGGCGCTGACTGTCACCTCATTGCAGTTTCCCTCCAGCATGCCGTCAACCGTATTTCCGATTGGGCCACCACTCACGGGTTTAAATTTTCTAGTAGCAAAACTCACCAAATTACGTGTACTAGACGTTCAGTGGTCTCTGATCATCCAATGTAGCAATACGGCTCACGTATCCCAGAACGTGATACAGTCAGGTTTCTCGGACTCCTGTTTGGCCGTCGATTGTCCTGGAAACCTCACATTACCTCTCTGAAGGCGACTTGTCATAGCCAGCTGAACCTCCTTAAAGCCCTAGCACATCTTTCATGGGGGTTGACCGTAGAACTCTCCTTCACCTGCATTCAGCCCTAATTTTATCGAAACTCGATTATGGGGACCAGATATATTCGGCGGCCTCCCCTGCTACTTTTTCCAGCCTTAATCTCATCCATCACTCGGGATTGCGTTTATGCCTTGGTGCATTTCGTTCTTCCCCGGTTGAGAGCCTCTATGTAGAAGCGAACATTCCATCCTTGTCCGATCGTCGAGATGCACATTGCATTCGCTTTTATGTTCGCTCTCATGACCTCCACAATCCTTCCATGTATAGGATTGTCACAGATGTCAGTAGACGATCTTTATTTGTTCGTCGACCTTGTTTACTTCGTCCCTTTTCTCTTCGTCTACATTCGCTCTTATCTTCCCTTCAGCTACCACCTTTCTATGTTCATGTGGCATCTCCCTTTCCCCTACCCCCTTGGGAAGTTCCTGCTGTCCATGTCTGTCTTTCTCCTCTGCCTTGCGCGAAAGTCCAACTACCTATGGCGGCTTCTCACTCTCTTTTTCAATACCACTTTCACTCTCATTCCCATGCCATCGCAGTGTACACCGATGGATCTAAGTCTTCTGACGGCGTCGGATTCGCAGCAGTGTTTCCGGACAGCGTCGTGCGAGGGCATCTATTACCCTCGGCTAGCATATTTACGGCTGAATTGTATGCCATTCTTGTGGCGCTTATCCGTATTGCATCTATGCCTGTGTCACCATTTGTTGTCATTTCAGACTCCCTTAGTGCCTTACAGGCTATCCGAAAATTTGATTCACCTCACCCCCTAGTTCTTAGTATCCCGTTTTGGTTACGACGTATCTCTAGCAAACACAAAGATATTGTTTTTTGTTGGGTCCCTGGTCATGTTGACGTACAGGGCAATGAACAGGCAGACACTGCTGCGTGGTCGGCAGTACGTGACCTTCCAGTTTCATATAGAGGTGTTCCATTTACGGACTATTTTGCTGTCATTGGTACACACCTTCCCACCTGTTGGCAACTACGTTGGTCTGACCTGCTACATAACAAACTTCATTCTATTAAACCGAGTATAGGTTTCTGGCCTTCTTGTCACCAATGTCGAGGTTGGGAGACTACTCTCACCCATCTTCGCATCGGCCACATTCGTCTTACTCACGGGTATCTCATGGAGAGGCTCCCTGTCCCTCTCTGTGAGCATTGTCAGGTTCCAGTATCTGTTCCCCACATTCTGTTGGACTGTCCATTCTATCAACGTGCACGTAGAATTTACCTCCAACGTCGTCTTCGCTCTGCGGCCCTTACTTTACCTTCCCTTCTTGCTAATGGACCCTCCTTCAATCTTGACTCTCTCATTGACGTTTTGACAACAACTGATTTACTACACAAACTCTGACGATTTTGCCTTTAGCTCTCACCTCAGTCCCTGCTACCTCAATCTCTTACTACCCTCCATCCCTGCACTATCCACTACACTACCCCGCTGTGCTCCATACCCTCCTAATCATCCCTCTCCCTCTTACTACCCATTATCCCTGCATCCTACCCTGCCCCGCTGCGCTGTTTGACCCTTGTGGTTTAGTGCTTCTTTTGATTATAATAATAATAATATACACTTATATACGTACCGTATTGCTAACACGAACGAGTGGTATTTAATCAATAAAAACACTGCGACTAAGCCGGGGGATCGAACCCTTGCTGTTTTAGCCCGCCTCATGGTGAGCGAAAATTCCACAACACTAACCATGAGGCGGGCTAAAACACCTGTTCGATCCCCAGGTAGTCGCAGTGTTGTTATTGATTAAATACCACAAGTTCGTGGTAACAATACGTACGTATATAAGTGTATAAAATTATGTATACATACTTTTATGTATAACTGTATATATATGTGTCCACCGCCCCTCACACCAACTCCTCCACCCCCTCCCCCCATCCCACTACCACCACTCCCTCCCCCATCCCACCACCACCACCACCCCAACCACAACAACAGTTTGGCAAATGATTCAATACCACTCGTATCGTGGTTTTATTACTATATAAATTGCTTGTGGAGGCTGGTATTCAAACGGAGGTGGCTGAAATTAGCCTTGTGCTTACCACTACCACGAGTAACCTCGGATCATGAACAAACCCACAGTATCGTGTCTTGAACTATTCACAACTAAACCACACACAGGTGTTGAAAGACCTGCGCACCTTGTTGTAATGGAAAAATAGTGGAACAAGAAAAGATAACACAAGTTATATGACTTGTATTTCCTTCAAATAAGCAAGCTGGTATTTACAATATGTACATTATTTGCAATATGTACAGTAATGCAAGAGCAAGTGTATGGTGCCCTGTGGCCTGGTGGCTAAAGCTCTCGCTTCACAAGGCGAGAGTCCGGGTTCGATTCCAGGCGAGGTAGAAACATTGAGCGTGTTTCTTTACACCGGTTGTCTATGGGTGTTAGTCGACTGGTGTGGGTCGCATCCTGGGACAAAATTGACCTAATTTGCCCGAAATGCTCTGCATAACAAGCGGCTTTCTATACTGTAGTATGTCATTGATGTCAGTTAGGACTGTATACCTTGTACATGTACTTGTAGTAATATATTAATATTAATTAATAACATGGTAGTCAAAGGAGGCAAAAATGCCAGAGGAAGACAAGACACTGTGAAAGGCCAGCAGCCGAGACAAGTCTGCCAAAACTTGCAAAAGAAGTGAACCACATTGCTTCACAGACTCACGAAATCGTAATGACACGATTGCAAACCAACCATACCACGGGTGGGGCTAGAACTCGCGATCAGAGAGTCATAAAACTCCAGACCGACGCGCTAGTCACTGGGCTTTGGCGGGCTTGTCTGTGATTGGCCGGTGAACCGAGGTACTGATATAACAATGGGGTCCTCTATTGATCTATAAATCCTTAGCACCTGGTTCACAGGTTGGGAGGCAGCCTATATGGGAGTATGACATATGCCGAATAAAATGTAACTTAAGCGAGGCATGCCAAGTAACACATTATAATGCTGCTGGAGCTGATGACAGTCATACAGCAATACTCTGGCTAAAACAATTCGTGTCTATCTCATAATACCAAAAATGGAACTAAAAACATATATTCACAATACCGTTGCAGGAATAATTTACAACTAACCTACTATACCCTGTGGGGAATCATCCATAAATAACCTAGAATTACCTTATCAGTTGTGAAAAGTCCCAGTCCCAATATTGTGGTTTAGTCATCAACTGCAGCAGCAACGCTGTTAATGCTTTGTTGCAAGTTAATCCAGCCAGTGAACTGTGCGTCTGTTTTTATCTTTAAACATATTGATTAGGACATCCACAGGTCGGTCTGTCTCTCTCTCTCTCTGTCTCTCTCTCTCTCTCTCTCT
Organism: Cherax destructor; assembly: GCA_009830355.1. NCBI lineage: Eukaryota > Metazoa > Arthropoda > Malacostraca > Decapoda > Parastacidae > Cherax > Cherax destructor. The sequence goes on from WNWK01016162.1 coordinate 20,014, forward strand.
CTCTCTCTCTCTCTCTCTCTCTCTCTCTCTCTCTCTCTCTCTCTCTCTCTCTCTCTCTCTCTCTCAATACCACATCTGAGTCATATAATGAAGGAGAGGTTCAGTTCCTTATATATTTTCCGGTGACCAGCACACCTTCACTTGCCTTACATGGCAACCCACTGCCGCTCACACCCACCCAAACAACACCCCCATGACCATCACCAAACTCATGACCACCCAACAACACCCACATGACACCACACAACACTACATGACCATCCACACAACACCCGTGACATCCCAAACCTGACCATCACACAACACCCACATGACCATCCACCAACTCACATCCACCCACACAACACCACATGCCACCTACACAACACCCACATGCCACCTACACAACACCCACATGCCCACCCATCCATTTAACTTAGTAACCACAACTCCAACTGGCTCATCCACCTACACATAGTTTTAAAGATTGGTATTACAGGATCCACAGTGCATCAAGTTTTTGAAACTAGGATAAAAGTTGGTGTCAGGAGCTGTGATTTGACTCTCATTTGATGGACGTCTTCCACTGACTTTTTCCAACCTATGATAAGTTAAGTACCACGACAGCCTGGTTGCTAAGGCCATCAAACAGGAGACCAGGTCTGGGAACGGGCCCCGGGGGCATTGACCTTAAGAATCGATCATTGAGAGAAATGGTGGATGATGTGAAGACTGGTGGTCCACCACGTTTATAAGACAGGTACTCCACACGCAGGCGTGTGCAGGGGCTAGTACAGGGGTCGGGGAACTGGGGTAAATTACGCAAATAAGGTAAAAATGAAAATCTCGGGGGTAATAAAGGCTCAGTAAGCATATAAAATTGCACAAAAATTTATTATTTAATAAACGAGGCAAATTACGAAAGTTATATTTTTTCAAACAAATAATTTGTAGTTTTTTAATAAAATTAAAAATTTAATTTGTAGGGACCATTTCTTAAGACTGCACGTACTTACACACTCCCACAGTCATAGAGCCAGCTGCTACTTTGTCCTGTCTCCCTATAGCTTATCCTCCCTCCCTTCTCTTCCTCCCTGTTCTTCAGCCACCATCACTCTCAGTTTCCTGTCAAGGGCAGCAGAATTAATGGGAAGACCAGAACAAATCCTTGGTTTACCGAAAGCTGTACAGAGGCAAAAGCAAAGTGCACTAGAGACAGCAGAGGAAAGGTTTGTTCCCAAGGGCAACAGAACGAGCCCTTGGTTTACCCAAAGGTATAGGAAGGAAAAAACAAAGTGCACTAGAGAATGGAGAAAGTACAGAAGACAAAAGACCCAGGAAAATAAAGATATCAGTCGAAGAGCCAGAAACGAGTATGTACAGATAAGGAGGGAGGCCCAGCGACAGTACGAAAACGACAAAGCATCGAAAGTCAAGTCTGACCCGAAGCTGTTGTACAGCCACATCAGAAGGAAGACAACAGTCAAGGACCAGGTAATCAAGCTGATGAAAGAAAGTGGGGGAGCTCAGGAGAAATGACCAAGATGAATGTGAGGAGCTCAACATGAGAGCAAACACAACCTCCTTCAGAACCACCCACGGAAGGACCCCAACTACGACAACCCAAGTGCAACCAAACAATCTAAACCAAAACCCACACACTGTACCCTCTGCCCCCCTCATCACAAACTCCCCTCCCACAGCAAACCCCATAGGTCCCCGCCAGGGCTCCCGCTCCCCCATCCCCAACGTTCTTCCCAGTCCACAGTTTTAGAAAAGAAGTTGAAGGTTTGGTGTATGAATGCGGATGGAATAACAAATACTCTCCGGGATGATAACAGACGCAATCTTCCCTCCCGGATATCAGATCCTGAGGAAAGATATAAGGAGCAGAGGGGGAGGAGGAGTTGCACTGCTCATTACAAACCTATGGGGGTTTGAGGAAATAGAAGGAATGAACGAAATTGGCGAAAGGGATTACATAGGTACAATTTAGTCTGGGGGACATAAGGTAATCATTGCAGTGATGTAAAACTCACCACAGAACTGCAAGAGGCTAAGAGAAGAATATGAAGAGAGCAACAGAGGAATGGTGGACAAACTAGCTGAGGTGGCCAGAAGAACTAACATGGGTAGAGCGAAGTTACTAGTTATGTGCGATTTCAATCACAAGAAGCCACATGGGGGTCCCGAAACATGGAGAGCCCAGATGATGGATGTGGTACTGGAAAACCTCATGCATCAACATGTCAGAGACACTTCCAGAGAGAGAGAGGGGCGAATGAACCAGCAAGACTGGACCTCGTGTTCACCCTGAGTAGCTGGGGCATTGAGGACATCACAAATGACAGGCCCCTTGGAGCTACTGATCACATGGTTCTGAGCTTTGAATATGTAGAGTTACAAGTGGAGAGGGTAACAGGAGTAGAATGGGAAAAGCCAAACTACAAAAGGGGGAACTACACAGGTATGAGAAACTTCCTGCAGGAAGTTCAGTGGGAAAGAGAATTGGTAGGAAAGTCAGTAAACGAAATGATGGAGTACATAACAACAAAATGCAAGGAGGCAGAGAAAAGGTTTGTTCCCAAGGGCAACAGAATTAATGGAAAGACCAGAAGGAGCCCTTGGTTTACCCGAAGGTGTAGGGAGGCAAAAATAAAGTGCACTAGAGAATGGAAAAAGTACAGAAGGCAAAGGACCCAGGAAAATAAAGAGATCAGTCGAAGAGCCAGAAACGAGTATGCACAGATAAAGAGGGAGGCCCAGCGACAGTACGAAAACGACATAGCATCGAAAGTCAAGTCTGACCCGAAGCTGTTGTACAGCCATATCAGGAGGAAAACAACAGTCAAGGACCAGGTAATCAGGCTGAGGAAGGAAGGTGGGGAGCTCACAAGAAACAACCAAGAAGTATGTGAGAAGCTCAACATGAGATTTAAGGAAGTATTTACAATGGAAACAGAGAGGACTCTGGGAGGCCAGAACAGAGGGGTACACCAACAAGGGATCGATTCATAGCTCCTGGCCCCGCCTCTTCACTGATTGCTACTAGGTCCTCTCTCTCCCTGCTCCATGAGCTTTATCAAACCTCGTCTTAAAACTATGTATGGTTCCTGCCTCCACTACGTCACTTTCTAGGCTATTTCACTTCCTAACATCCCTTTGACTCATAGGAGTCTTCAACTTCCAATTGTGACCCCGTGTTTCTGTGTCCCCTCTCTGGAACATCTTGTCTCTGTCCACCTTATCTATTCCTGTTGTGAATCGACCCCTGCAACCACAAATATTTAAGTATAAATTGGTAAGTAATCACACACACACACACACACACAATATGAAAATGATATAGCATCAAAAGTCAAGTCTGACCCGAAGCTGTTGTATAGCCACATCAGGAGGAAAACAACAGTCAAGAACCAGGTAATCAGGCTGAGGAAAGAAGGTGGGGAGCTCACAAGAAACAACCAAGAAGTATGTGAGAAGCTCAACATGAGATTTAAGGAAGTATTTACAATGGAAACAGAGAGGACTCTGGGAGGCCAGAACAGAGGGGTACACCAACAAGGGATATATCAACAAGTGTTGGATGAAATACACACAACCGAGGAGGAGGTGAAGAAGATCCTAAGTGACCCTTGATACCTCAAAGGCGGTGGGACCGGAAAACATCTCTCTGTGGCTCCTTAGACAGGGAGCAGAGACGCTGTGTGTGCCACTAACCACAATTTTCAACACATCCATTGAAACTGGACAACTATCTGAGTTATGGAAGACGGCAAATGTAGTCCCCATTTTTAATAAAGGAGACAGAAACGAGGCACTAAACTGTAGATCAGTGTCACTGACATGTATAGTATAAAAAGTCATGGAGAAGGTTATCAGGAGAGCGATGGAGCACCTAGAATGGAACAAGCTTATTAACGACAACCAGCACAGATTCATGGAAGGCAAATCCTGTGTCACAAACCTACTGGAGTTTTATGACAGGTTAACGGAAGTAAGACACGAGAGAGAAGGGTGGTGGGTAGATTGCATATTCTAGGACTGCAAGAAGGCCTTCGACACAGTTCCTCACTAGAGAATTGTGCAAAAACTAGAGGATCAGGCACGTATATCAGAGAATACCTGACAGGGAGGCAACAACGAGTCATGGTACGTGACGAAGTATCACAATGGGCGCCTGTGACGAGCGGGGTCCCACAGAGGTCAGTCCTAGGAACAGTGCTATATTTGGTATATGTGAATGACAAGACGGAAGTGATAGACTCAGAAGTGGCCCTGTTTACCCTTTCAGATGATGTGAAGTTAATGAGGAGAATTAAATCAGATGAGGATCAGGCAGGATTACAAAGAGACCTGGACAGGCTGGAAACTTGGTCCAACAACTGGCTCCTCGAATTTAACCCCGCGAAATGCAAAGTCATGAAGATCGGGGAAGAGCAAAGACCACACAGTAAAGACTAAGTGGCCAAAGACTGCAAACCTCATTCAAGGACAAGGATCTTGGGGTGAGTATAATACCGAGCACATCTCCTGAAGCGCACATCAACCAGATAACTGCTGCAACATATGGGCGCCTGGCAAATCTAAGAATAGTGTTCCAATACCTCAGTAAGGAATCGTTCAAGGCTCTGTACACCGTGTACGTCAGGCCCATACTGGAGTATGCAGCACCAGTTTGGAACCCACACCTGGGAAAGTGCAAAGGTTTGCAACAAGGCTAGTTCCAGAGCTAAGGGAAATGTCCTTCGAAGAAAGATTAAGGGAAATCGGCCTGACGACACTGGAGGATAGGAGGGTTAGGGGAGACATGATAACGACATACAAAATACCCCGAGGAATTAACAAGGTGGACAGAGACAGGAAGTTCCAGAGATAGGACACAGAAACAAGGGGTCACAATTGGAAGTTGAAGACTCAGATGAGTCAAAGGGATGTTAGGAAGTATTTCGTCAGTGATAGAGTTGTCAGGAAGTGGAATAGTCTGGCAAGTGATGCAGTGGAGGCA
>WNWK01016162.1:27500-45693 GCA_009830355.1 Cherax destructor
ATGTTGCAATGTATGTTGCAATGTATGTTGTAATGTATGTTACAATGTATGTTACAATGTATGTTGCAATGTATGTTGCAATGTAATGTTACAATGTATGTTACAATGTATGTTGCAATGTATGTTACAATATATGTTGCAATGTATGTTGCAATGTATGTTGCAAAGTATGTTACAATGTATGTTGCAATGTATGTTGCAATGTAATGGTACAATGTATCTTGCAATGTATGTTGCAATTTATGTTACAATGTATGTTGCAATGTATATTAAAATATATGTTACAATGTATGTTACAATGTATGTTACAATGTATGTTACAATGTATGTTGCAATGTATGTTGCAAATGTATGTTACAATGTATGTTGCAATGTATGTTACAATGTATGTTACAGTGTATGTTGCAATGTATGTTACAATGTATGTTGCAATGTATGTTGCAATTTATGATACAATGTATGTTGCAATGTATGTTACAATGTATGTTACAATGTATGTTACGATGTATGTTGCAATGTATGTTGCAATGTATGTTACACTGTGTGTTACAGTGTATGTTACAATGTATGTTACAATGTATGTTACAATGTATGTTGCAATGTATGTTGCAATTTATGATACAATGTATGTTGCAATGTATGTTACAATGTATGTTACAATGTATGTTACACTGTATGTTGCAATGTATATTACAATGTATGTTACAATGTATGTTTCAATGTATGTTACAATGTATAAACATTGATTATAAATACCGACAATTTGATGTAGAAAGATACATGAGCAAACACTAGGACATATTTATTAGAAACCGTTTCGGTCCTGGGACCTTGATCACTTCTAATATACAGGTTAAAAAGACGCCCATACTTGGCTGAAGACGATAGACAATGAGATCAAGTGACTTGTTAGCAAAACAAAATTGGTTATAATCATAAGTTTTAAACATAATAACATAAGAAAGGAGGAACACTGCAGCAGGCATGTTGGCCCATACTAGGCACGTCCTTCACATTCCATCCCACTAACTGAATATTTGTTCAACCCAATCTTCAATGCTACCCAAGAAATAAGCTTTGATAATTCTATTTACTCATGTGCAATTCCCACTCAAATCCAACCCCTCTCATTCATGAATTTATCCAACATAAATTTGAAACTACCCAAGGTCCTTGCTTCAATAACCCTACTAGGCAGACTGTTCTACTCATCAACTACCCTATTTCCAAACCAATAATTTCCTATATCCTTTCTAAATCTAAACTTATCTAATTTGAATCCATTATTGCGGGTTTTCTCTTGGAGAGATATCCTCAAGACCTTATTTATATCCCCTTTGTTAATACCCATTTTCCACTTGTATACCTCGATCATGTCTCCCCTCATTCTTCGTCTTACAAGTGAATGTAATTAAAGGGTCTTCAATCTATCTTCATACAGAAGATTTCTAATGCTATGTATTAATTTAGTCATTCTACGCTGAATGTTTTCTAAACAATTTATATCCATTCTGTAATAGGAGACCAGAACTGAGCTGTTAATCTAGGTGACGCCTTACTAACGATGTATAACCTGTAATATAACCTCTGACTTCTGTTGCTAACACTTCTTGATATAAATCTCAGTAATCTGTTTGCCTTATCACTACGTTTCCCATCTTCGGTTTAAGGTTGCTGCTGACCATAACCCCAAGTCCTTTTCAATCCAATAGCTAGTTCTAACCTTATTTAACTTATAAGTGCTTTGGTTATGGACAACCCGAGCTTCAAAACCTGCATTTATCTACATTGAACTGCATCTGCCACTTTTCTGACCAAGAACTGAGATTGTCTAAATCCTCCTGAAGTTCCCTGACATCACTTAAACGTTATCCTAACTATCTTCGTGTCATCGTGGTGGACAGCGGAAGTCCTCGGTCAGAAGACCAGAAGCTCCAAAATTTTCCGGTCACCATCAAACTATGACCTGCTCAGAAACATTTTCCTGTTTCCACAAACACTTGCCCTAACATAACCTGTGTTGTTATGTCGGTGGCGCATTGCAACTGTATCTAGAAGTTATCTAGATCCCAGACCAGAAAAGTTTCACTAATCAAAATGTCGTAGTGTTTGATCAGGTGTATTTCTAAACGTGAATGTTCTCACCTCACAAACACTCACTCTACCCCCACTTCTTACCTTACCTAAACACTCCACAACCCACGTTCCTACGTTTCTTACCCTTGTCACATTACCTGCCAACCACCGTAACCCAAAAACAGTATACTAAGTCACTAAACCAGTAATGTATTAGGTCACTACCCAGGTAACTAAAGTCACTACTCCAGTACTAAGCCCCAACTCAGGTAACCGCACTAAGGTTACATAGGTCCTACTCAGCAAACACTACCTAGCCCACAAAACTTCCTGTAACAAAAAGTTCACTACGCAGCATAAACTACTTCAAAAAATTCACTCCACAGACTCAATAACACAAGACCTTCCATCTAACCCACGACACTCACTCTAACCCCACAAAACACTTCACTCTAACCCCACAAAACACTTCACTCTAACCCCACAAAACACTTCACTCTAACCCCACAAAACACTTCACTCTAACCCCACAAAACACTTCACTCTAACCCCCACAAAACACTTCACTCTAACCCCACAAAACACTTCACTCTAACCCCCACAAAACACTTCACTCTAACCCCCACAAAACACTTCACTCTAACCCCACAAAACACTTCACTCTAACCCCCAAAAACTCTACCCCACAAAACACTCACTCTAACCCCCACAAAACACTTCACTCTAACCCCACAAAACACTTCACTCTAACCCCACAAAACACTTCCTCTAACCCCAAAACCACTAAAACACTCCACTCTAACCCCACAAAACACTTCACTCTAACCCCACAAAACACTTCACTCTAACCCCCACAAAACACTTCACTCTAACCCCCACAAAACACTTCACTCTAACCCCACAAAACACTTCACTCTAACCCCACAAAACACTTCACTCTAACCCCACAAAACACTTCACTCTAACCCCCACAAAACACTTCACTCTAACCCCCACAAACACTTCACTCTAACCCCACAAAACACTCCTCTAACCCCAAAAACACTTCACTCTAACCCCCAAAACACTTCACTCTAACCCACACAAAACACTTCCCTCTAACCCCCAAAACACTTCCTCTAACCCCAAAAAACACTTCACTCTAACCCCCACAAAACACTTCACTCTAACCCCCACAAAACACTTCACTCTAACCCCCACAAAACACTTCACTCTAACCCTCACAAAACACTTCACTCTAACCCACACAAAAGACTTCACTCTAACCCACACAAAACACTCCACGCTAACCCCCACAAAACACTTCACTCTAACCCTCACAAAACACTTCACTCTAACCCCACAAAACACTTCACTCTAACCCCCACAAAACTCTTCACTCAAACCCCCCACAAAACACTTCACTCTAACCCCACAAAACACTTCACTCTAACCCTCACAAAACACTTCACTCTAACCCACACAAAAGACTTCACTCTAACCCACACAAAACACTCCACGCTAACCCCCACAAAACACTTCACTCTAACCCACACAAAACACTTCACTCTAACCCACACAAAACACTTCACTCTAACCCACACAAAAGACTCCACTCTAACCATCACAAAACACTTCACTCTAACCCCCACAAAACACTTCACTCTAACCCCCACAAAACACTTCACTCTAACCCCCACAAAATACTTTACTCTAACCCCCACAAAACACTTCACTCTAACCTCCACAAAATACTTTACTCTAACCCCACAAAACACTTCACTCTAACCTCCACAAAATACTTTACTCTAACCCCACAAAACACTTCACTCTAACCTCCACAAAATACTTTTCTCTAACCCCCACAAAACACTTCACTCTAACCCCCACAAAACACTTCACTCTATCCCCCACAAAACACTTCACTCTAACCCCCACAAAACACTTCACTCTATCCCATACATAAAACTTAAGTGCACTCTATCTCACACATAACTATTCACTCCACTACATTCCAGATATAGCAGTTCACTCTGTCCCACACATACCCCTTCTCTCCACTGTAACCCACACATACCTTTTCTCTCCACTCTCACCCACACACACCTCTTCTTTCCACTCTCACCCACACATACCTCTTCTCTCCACTCTCACCCACACATACCCCTTCTCTCCACTCTCACCCACACATACCTCTTCTCTCCACTCTCACATTCACATACCCCTTCTCTCCACTCTCACCCACACATACCCATTCCTCCACTCTCACCCACAAATTCCCTTACCTCCACTCTCACCAACATATACCCCTTCTCTCCACTCTCACCCACACATACCCCTTCCTCCACTCTCACCCACAAATTCCCTTACCTCCACTCTCACCAACACATACCCCTTCTCTCCACTCTCACTCACACATACCCCTTCCTCCACTCTCACCCTCACAGAAATGAATATGCATGGATAAGGAGAGAAGCTCAGCGTCAGTACGAGAATGACATAGCATAAAAAGTCAAATCTGACCCAAAGTTTTACACAACCACATCAGGAGAAAAACAACCATCAAGGATCAAGTAATCAGGTAGAGGAAAGAGGGGAGCTCACAGAGAACGACCAGGAAGAAGCTCAGCTCAAGATTCAGAGAAGAGAAGAGCTCAGCTCAAGATTCAGGGAGGTATTCACACTGGAGACAAAGAGGCTCCCAGAAAACCGAGGTGGTAGGGTGCACCAGCAAGTCTTGGACATGCTGCACACAACCGAGGATTAGGTGAAGAAACTGTTAGGGGAACTAGATACCTCGAAGGCAGTGGGCAAAGATAATATCTTTCCATGGGTCGTGAGAGAGGAAGCAGATGCATTGTGGGTGCCTCTAACAGTACTCTTCAATAAATCAATAGAAACAGGGCAACTGCCTTAGGTGTGGAAAACAACAGATGAAGTTCCGAGTTTTAAGAAAGTAGTCAGACAGACTGCACTAAACTACAGTACAGTGTTGCTCACATGTATGAAACGTTATGGAGAAGATTATCAGGAAAGCAGTGGAGGAGCACCTACAACGGAATGACCTAATCCATGACAGCCAGCACAGCTTAATGGGAGGGAAATCCTGCACCACTAACCTATTTGAGTTCAATGACAAGGTAACAGAATTTAGACAGGAGAAAGAGGGATGGGTAGACTGCAGTTCCACCCAAGTGATCGGTTGAAAAACTAGAAGAGCAGGCAGAAATAGGAGGGAAAGTACTGCAATGGAACAGGGAATAACTAAGAGGAAGGAAACAATGTGTATTGGTCCGAGACGAGGTGTCAGAGGGTGCATGTGTCGAGTGGGGTTCCATAAGGGTCAGTCCAAGGTCCGGTGCTGTTTCTTGTATATGTGAATGATATGACGGAAGGGATAGAGTCAGATGTGTGTCCCTGTTTGCAGACGATGTGAAAATAATGAGGAGAATACAAGCGGAAGAAGATAAGGTAAGCCTACAAGGGGATCTGGACAGGCTGCAAGCATGGTCAGACAAATGACTCCAGGAAGTGCAAAGTAATGAAGATTGGGGAAGGCCAAAGACGACCGTAGACGGATTACAACGTAAGAGGTCAAAGGCTGCAAAACTCACTCAATTAAAAGGATATTGGGGTAAGTATCATACCGAGCACATCGCCTGAGGCGCACATTAACCAAACAACTGCTGCAGCATACAGGCGCCTGGCAAACCTGAGAATAACGTTTCGTCATCTAAGTAAGGTGTCGTGTGGGTCTTGGGAGAGATATATAGGTTGTCAAAGACACTCCTTGTAAGGATGGTTACGATATATTTACAGTATGTGAAGGAGAGATCCCAGCCCCCGTCTGTTCAGCTTGTATGTCTATCACTTGTGAGCGGGTACGCCTATGCGAGGCTATGCACATGCGCTGAGCCTCTGACGTCAGCGGGTATCGTGACGTCACACACAAAGGGACCAGCTGTATAACTAGGATGAATGTTGATACACTACACAAGTGTATATATGATACTGACACGACAGCTCGGCCATGTTATCGTATGACGTCTCGGCATACTAGACAACTCTATAGGCTGAACAGACAGATGGCACTGGGTGAATCTATACAATAGCAAACACATTATAACTTGGAACTAATCAAGATTAATCTTACTCTCGCACTTCTTGAGTTAATGGTACTTAAGAGAATTTTAAAAGGATCTAGATATAATGGATTTGATCGATCAATCGATGTGTATTCATGCACTCTACGGCTTCTGAGGAAGAATAAATATTTACAGGGAAGAAGTTTTAACAGGAAAGATAAACTTGGCGCACACGGGTTATACTGTTAAAACTCAGAACTCGGAGAGAACTTGAACACACAAAAATCTTACTAGGTACTAGAAATCTGATAACAAAACACACAGTCAATAATGTCAGTTCTAGTCTGGATTTTCTGATTTTCTATCTTTAGCTCATGACTTATGATCACTTTCCTACTGAAGGAATGAACAAACTCGGTTTTGATTAACTTATAATTGCTTTCCTACTGAAGGAATGAACAAGCTCGGTGGAGTGGATGGATCTCTCCCCGGTTGAAATAGTTAGCTCAATGACACAAAGTATGAGCAAAGGAGAACGGCTCTCACTATCTCTTACTGCAGGTAATAATTACTCGACACACGACACTTTACTCTGCAAGGGATTACTGTCAACTGGAAAGATCACTATCTGGAACACGAGGGACAACAACTGGCACTCTAGTGAATACACTAGCAACAGAAACGGCTTTCTGCAATTGCTTTTGCATCAGCGAGAGATGCTATAACTCATTCAAATAGTCTTTCTTCAACAAAGCGTCCCCTGGAGAGGAACTACTACTTGAACTAGCAACATTGCAAGGATAGACTCAGTATTCAAGGCGGTCCGGGATACCTCCGGCACCCTAGGCATCTGAACGCTATCTTGCATGCAAGATATTGTAGGGGCTGAATTCCAGACAGGAGTGACAGCAATACTAGTGTCTTGACCGCTCGGCTACGTTAACAAGTAAAACACATATCTACAAGAACTAATCTGAACTTCACATTCCGCATCACTCTGACAAATCTCTGATACAAGCTGGAAGAACAAACACATTGCTCAAAGACTAGAGACTGTCTTTCGATCATTAAGGGACTATGAGGACTGTTTACTGACTCATTATGATTATAGCTCTGCATAGCAGCACACACATTATTATCGCACACGGTTACTTGAGCTTCAATGCCTTGACTGGCAGAAAACACACAGTTATCACTTGAATTTACTTGAGACATGACTGAGCAATTAAACGAGAATTGAAATGAAGCAAAATTAACGCAACTATATGGCACCATATTGCTTAACTGGAAGGAATTGTTAACTATGCTGCATAAGTAATACGGATAATTGCACAATAACACTAAAGAAAAGATAACTCACTGAAAATTGACTTGGCAAGAAAATTCAACACACTAAAATAAGAACAATATAGCTTTACTTGGATTAACTGCAAAATGAGTTTTCTTTTCTTTTAAATATCAACAAATATTGCAACACATTAAAAAGAATTAAATGCACAACTAATTAAAAGAATTCAATAATGGTTATGGCAATAGCAACAATCTCATAAAACAATTCAGTAGAATTATTCACTGGCAATAAATGAAAGTAACTTTACTGCTTGAATCACTTAGAAAGTTCACTGGAATATTACTTATTACACTTAGGAAATGACAAGTTACTTGAGCAATTAAACACAACAAAATTGATGAAACAAATATTGAATACTGGCGAATTTAATTTACACAAAATCAATTTCAGGAATGATTGATTGATAAAAAATCACACTGGGGTAAATTATTTGCACACCACACAAAGATATTAGAAATAAAATAGTTTGAACACTCTTACTCTTAATTGCAAGCAAAGCAAGGTAACTCAATGCAACAGTTACTGGATCAATTTACTAAGAACACTGACTTTAAACAAACTTAAGAGTGAATTTGTTCAACAACACATGAAAACAAATGAAAAATTAATGACAATAAAATGGTTTTAACACTCACATAAGCTGGAAGATACTCATCAAAGGCACAGAACAGATAACTTACTGCTTACACAAAGTCATGCTCTTGTTGACTATAAATATATATATATTTATTGGAGCAAAATAATGTCTTTAGTAAATTATTTCTCTAGTCTGCAAAATGAAGGCACATTAGCACTATACAAAAAAGAACAAGTACACAAAACAATATTGGGTGCAATGGGAAGAATTACAGTGACTGCAACACATAAGAATTAGCAGGGAATATTACTGGTAAAAGGTTAAAAATTGCTTGGAGGAGAAAACAATATGTAGTTACTGGGGGCAAGCAAAATTAATTAATTACACAATTAATATTAACAAACAAGGGTAAATGAATAATTGAATATATCTGGGATAGTACATTTGGTGAAACACAATTAACAAGGGGAAAAATTAAGCAACACATGGACAATGCTGGGGGGAAAATAAAAATTTTAAAATCTTTTAAAATTACTACTTGGTGGAATATTGGAACAGTAGATTACTATAACAAAACTGTACTTACTGCATACTTAGTAACACAACGAAATTCACAGAAATTATAATGCAATAATTAACAAGAGACAATACTAGTGAAATAAAAATTAATGTAAGTAATTAATTTAACACAGAACACTTCCCAGGATAACTCAAAATTTTCTTTAACTGGCAAAAATTGTCTCAACACACGAAATTGTCTCTAGATTATCTGAAAAATAAAACAACAACACAGTAAATGTCTCTAGGGTGGAAATCGCTGACTGCAGCGTGGTATAGTGGTGGTGGAGGATGGTGGTGGAGGATGGTGGTGAAGGATGGTGGTCTGGTCCACTCGCGCAGATATCTAGAAGTAATGTGCATAAACCGATGAACTACGAACCAGGTTTTCTAAAGTTGGCACAACAGTTCAAAAGAAACACACTCAGGACGCTCGACCTGATTCGTAGCCAATAAACTGCTTGCAGGACCCAGTTAAGGGTGAAATAATCCACACTTAATGCTTTGTGTGGGGGTGGACAGGCGACTCACGTGGTCAAGGCGTCTGCCTTAGCGTGGGTGGTGGGGGTGGTTGGGTGGAGTGGCCTACACCGCTTCCCGCGCGCCTGTTGCTTACGCCGTTATTAAAAACACATGGTAATTTAACCCAGGGTGGCTTGAATAACCCAGGATACCACAGGGATGGTATTGTCACTCAGAACAGCAATACACTGGAGTACAAGGGCGGTAAAATGCGTGAACTGAACTCACGTGGCTTACTTCTCAGACAGCAGAGTGGCTTGCTGGCTTAGTAGAATATTTTCACACAGATTGGCTGGCTTGGAATCTTGTAACAAATTAGCACAGCAAGGTAGAAGCTGGCTTAAGCCTAGGCTGACGTAACTGGTGGTGGCTTACTGGCTGGATATGGTACTCTCCCCTCACAAACTGGCTTACTCGTTCAGAATTTGCAAAACCCGGGTCAACCCCTCGTAGGTTTTAACAAATTAACATATGAAGCACTTAGCTGACCAGGAGATACTGTAGATATTGTAGACTGCTTGGATGTAGGTAGCTGGTAGCGTGGTTTCTGGAGGCACAAGGCTGTTTGCTTGCTTGTCGTCGTCTATCTTTTATAACAGCGTAATCGATAAAAATACGGCACACCGCTGGCACCACTTGTCGTGTGGGTCTTGGGAGAGATATATAGGTTGTCAAAGACACTCCTTGTAAGGATGGTTACGATATATTTACAGTATGTGAAGGAGAGATCCCAGCCCCCGTCCGTTCAGCTTGTATGTCTATCACTTGTGAGCGGGTATGCCTATGCGAGGCTATGCACATGCGCTGAGCCTCTGACGTCAGCGGGTATCGTGACGTCACACGCAAAGGACCAGCTGTATAACTAGGATGAATGTTGATACACTACACAAGTGTATATATGATACTGACACGACAAGGAGTCATTCACAACATTGTAAACCGTATATGTCAGGCCCATACTGAAGTATGCAGCACCAGTATGGAACCCCCACCTGGTCAAGCACGTCAAGAAATTAGAGAAAATGCAAAGATTTGCAACAAGATTAGTCCCGGAACTGAGGGGTTTGTCCTACGAGGAGAGGTTAAGGGATCTCAAATTGACAACACTGGAAGACAGGAGGGATTGAGGGGACATGATAACAACATAAAATACAGAGAGGAATTGACAGGGTGGACAGGGACAGAATGTTTCAGAGATGTGACACAGTAACAAGGGGTCACAACTGCAAGTTGAAAACTCAGATGAGTCACAGGGATGTTAGCGAGTATTTCTTCAGCCATGGAATTGTCAGGAAGTGGAACAATCTGGAAAGTGATGTAGTGGAGGCAGGATCCATATAAGCTTTAAAAGAGGTATGATAAAGCTCATGGAGTAGGGAGAGAGTGGACCTGGAAAGCGGACAGTTCTTCTTCTTCGTTCGCCGGTATTGGCCCGGCCCGCGTCTTTCCCGATGGTGACCTGGCGAACAGGCAGGGCCATGAGCTCTGAAATTACCCCTGCAACCACAATTAGGTGAGTACGCGCACACACACACACACACACACACACACACACACATGATGATGTGAAAATAATGAGGAGAATCACATCGGAAGAGGACCAGGCAGGGGTGCAAACAGACCTGGACAAGCTCGACATCTGGTCTAGCAATTGGCTTCTCGAATTCAATCCCTCCAAATGCAAAGTCATGAGGATCGGAGAAGGGCAAAGAAGACCGCTGACAGAGTACAAGCTAGGCGGACAAAGGCTACAAACCTCGGCAAAGGAGAAAGACCTGGTGAGTATAATGCCTAGCACGTCTCCGGAGGCACACATCAACCAGATAACTGCGGCAGCATATGGGCGTCTGGCAAACCTTAGATTAGCGTTCCGTTACCTTAACAAGGAATCGTTCAAGACACTGTATACCGTGTACGTCAGGCCCATACTAGAATATGCAGCACCAGTCTGGAACCCACACCTGGTCAAGCACGTAAGGAAACTAGAGAAAGTGCAAAGGTTTGCGACAAGGTTAGTTCCACAACTCAGGGGTCTGTCTTATGAAGAAAGGTTGAGGGAAATAGGACTAACAACACTGGAGGAAAGAAGGGTCAGAGGAGACATGATAACGACATACAAAATACTGCGGGGAATTGACAAGGTAGATAGTGACAGGTTGTTTCAGAGAGGGAACACAGAAACAAGGGGACACAACTGGAAGCTGAAGACTCAGATGAGTCAAAGGGATGTCAGGAAACATTTCTTCAGCCACAGAGTAGTCAGGAAGTGGAATGGACTAGAGAAAGATATAGTGGAGGCAGGAACCATACATAGTTTTAAGACAAGGTATGATAAAGCTCATGGAGCAGGGAGAGCAGAGACCCAGTAGCAGACAGCGAAGAGGCGGGGCCAGGAGCTGAGTCTCGACCCCTGCAACCACAATTAGGTGAGTACACACACACACACACACACGCACATTCACACACACACACACACGCACATTCACACACACACACATACACACACACGGTATGTCCTACGAGGAGAGGTTAAGGGAACTAGACCTGACGACACTAGAGGACAGGAGAGATAGGGGGACATGATAACGACATATAAGATACTGAGAGGAATTGACAAGGTGGACAGAGACAAATTGTTCCAGAGATGGGACACAGCAACAAGGGAACACAGTTGGAAGTTAAAGACTCAGATGAATCACAGGGATGTTAGGAAGTATTTCTTCAGTCACAGAGTGGTCGGGAAGTGCGCCCGCGCGCCTGTTGCTTACGCCGTTATTAAAAACACATGGTAATTTAACCCAGGGTGGCTTGAATAACCCAGGATACCACAGGGATGGTATTGTCACTCAGAACAGCAATACACTGGAGTACAAGGGCGGTAAAATGCGTGAACTGAACTCACGTGGCTTACTTCTAGACAGCAGAGTGGCTTGCTGGCGTAGAATATTTTCACACAGATTGGCTGGCTTGGAATCTTGTAACAAATTAGCACAGCAAGGTAGAAGCTGGCTTAAGCCTAGGCTGACGTAACTGGTGGTGGCTTACTGGCTGGATATGGTACTCTCCCCTCACAAACTGGCTTACTCGTTCAGAATTTGCAAAACCCGGGTCAACCCCTCGTAGGTTTTAACAAATTAACATATGAAGCATAGCTGACCAGGAGATACTGTAGATATTGTAGCCTGCTTGGATGTAGGTAGCTGGTAGCGTGGTTTCTGGAGGCACAAGGCTGTTTGCTTGCTTGTCGTCGTCTATCTCTCTATAACAGCGTAATCGATAAAAAATACGGCACACCGCTGGCACCACTTGTCGTGTGGGTCTTGGGAGAGATATATAGGTTGTCAAAGACACTCCTTGTAAGGATGGTTACGATATATTTACAGTATGTGAAGGAGAGATCCCAGCCCCCGTCCGTTCAGCTTGTATGTCTATCACTTGTGAGCGGGTATGCCTATGCGAGGCTATGCACATGCGCTGAGCCTCTGACGTCAGCGGGTATCGTGACGTCACACGCAAAGGGACCAGCTGTATAACTAGGATGAATGTTGATACACTACACAAGTGTATATATGATACTGACACGACAAGGAGTCATTCACAACATTGTAAACCGTATATGTCAGGCCCATACTGAAGTATGCAGCACCAGTATGGAACCCCCACCTGGTCAAGCACGTCAAGAAATTAGAGAAAATGCAAAGATTTGCAACAAGATTAGTCCCGGAACTGAGGGGTTTGTCCTACGAGGAGAGGTTAAGGGATCTCAAATTGACAACACTGGAAGACAGGAGGGATTGGGGGACATGATAACAACATAAAATACAGAGAGGAATTGACAGGGTGGACAGGGACAGAATGTTTCAGAGATGTGACACAGTAACAAGGGTCACAACTGCAATTTGAAAACTCAGATGAGTCACAGGGATGTTAGCGAGTATTTCTTCAGCCATGGAATTGTCAGGAAGTGGAACAATCTGGAAAGTGATGTAGTGGAGGCAGGATCCATATATAGCTTTAAAGAGGTATGATAAAGCTCATGGAGTAGGGAGAGAGTGGACCTGGTAGCGGACAGTTCTTCTTCTTCGTTCGCCGGTATTGGCCCGGCCCGCGTCTTTTCCAGATGGTGACCTGGCGAACAGGCGGGGCCATGAGCTATGAAATTACCCTGCAACCACAATTAGGTGAGTACGCGCACACACACACACACACACACACACACACACACACACACGCACATTCACACACACACACACACACACACACGGTATGTCCTACGAGGAGGTTAAGGGAACTAGACCTGACGACACTAGAGGACAGGAGAGATAGGGGGACATGATAACGACATATAAGATACTGAGAGGAATTGACAAGGTGGACAGAGACAAATTGTTCCAGAGATGGGACACAGCAACAAGGGAACACAGTTGGAAGTTAAAGACTCAGATGAATCACAGGGATGTTAGGAAGTATTTCTTCAGTCACAGAGTGGTCAGGAAGTGGAATAGTTTGGGAAGCGATGTAGTGGAGGCAGGTTCCATACATAGCTTTAAGAAGAGGTATGATAAAGCTCATGTTGCAGGAGAGTGACCCAGTAGCGGCCAGTGAAGAGGCGGGGCCAGGAGCTATGACTCGACCCCTGCAACCACAACTAGGTGAGTAAAACTAGGGAGTACAAAGGCGATGGGGCTCCTGAGAGGGACAGAGGCGCTATGTGTACCACTAACAACAATCTTCAACACATCTTTTGAAACAGGGCGACTACCTGAGGTATGGAAGACAGGAAATGTAGTCCCAATTTTTAAAAAAAGAGACAGACACGAAGCATTAAACTACAGACCAGTGTCACTGACATGTAGAGTATGCAAAGTCATGGAGAAGATTATCAGTAGAAAAGTGGTGGAGCACCTAGAAAGGAACGAGCTTATCAACAACCAACAGTTTCAGAAACAGGAAATCCTGAGTCACAAACCTACTGGAGTTCTATGACTGGGTGACAGTAGTAAGACAACAGAGAGAGGGGTGGGTAGATTGCATTTTCTTGGAGTGTAAGAAGACGTTTGACTCAGTTCCACACAAGAGATTAGTACAAAAGCATGGAGGACCAGGCAGGTATAACAGGGAAGGTACTGCAATGGATCAGGGAATACCTGTCGGAAGACGCAGCGAGTCATGGTGTGGCAGGTGTCAGAGTGGGCGCCGGTGACGAGCGGGTTCCACGGAGTCAGTCCTGAACCGGTCTGTTTTTGGTATTTTAACGACATGACGGAAGGAATAGACTCCGGGGTTCCCTGTTTACAGATGATGGTCCTGCAACTGGTTCGGACTTCAACCACCAAGGCAAAGTCATGAAGATTGGCATAGAAGACTGCACACGGAGTACAGTCTAGGGGGCCAGAGGCTACAAACCTCCTCAAGGAAAAGGATCTTGGGGTGAGTATAACACCAGGCACATCTCTTGAGGCGCACATCAACCAAATATCGGCGGCAGCATACGAGCGCCTGCAAACCTAAAACAGCATTCCGACATCTTAATAAGGCATCGTTCAGGACCCTGTACACTGTTGCGTCAGGCCCATACTGGAGTATGCATCAACATTTTGGAACCCACCCTAGCCAAGCACGTAAGGAAATTAGAAAGTGCAAGGTTTGCAACAAGACTAGTCTCGGAGCTAAGGGGCATGCCGGAGAGGTTAAGCGAAATCGAGCTGACGCCACTGGGGGCAGAGATAGGGGGATATGATAATGACATATAAAATCTTAGAGGAATCGACAAGGTGGACAGATACAAGATGTTCAGAGATGGGCCACAATAAATGTCCGAGTTGGAATTTGAAGACTCGGTGAATCACTGGGATGTTAGGAAATATTTCTTCAGTTACCAATTTTCAGGAAGTAGAATAATTTGGGAAGTGATGTAGTGGACAGGATCCTACATAGCTTTAAAAGGGTATAAAAAGCTCATAGGGTATGAAGAGTTACCTAGTAGCGACAGTGAAGAGGCGGGGCCAGGAGCTGTGAATAGACACCTGGAACCACAACTAGGTGAGTACACACACCAGGGCCAGGAGCGGGACAAAACCCCCAACCACAACGGGTGAGTAAGATAAGATAAGATAGTAAGATTTCTTGGGTTTTTTTCCCCGGAAGGTTAGCCACCCAGGATAACCGAAAGTCAGTGCGTCATCGAGGACTGTCTGTTTTTTATTGGGCCCCTTTCTTGTCCCCCGGACGCCCCCCCTGATAAAACCCGGTACCTATTTGCTGCTAGGTAACATGACAACAGGTGTAAGGAAACACTCGAAATGTTTCCCCCCCCCGGGAATCAACCCCGGCCCTCCTTTGAAGCGGGCTCGGCCCCAGACCCCGGGCCACCCACACCAGAGCCAGGAGCTGTGACTCGATCCTTGCAACCACAGCTAGGTGAGTAAAACATACAAAAATTTAAAAAGGGGAACAGCACGAGTAGGATTGGGGAAATTTTTCCGCATGAGGTACATTGAAAGAGAACTGGTGAAAAAAATAAATGTTTAAAAATATGTGGAAAAAATAAAAGAAGGCAGAAAGAGGTTCGTACTTAAGAGCAACAAATCAATCTAAGACCAAAAGAGTCCTTGGTTCACCCAAAGGTGTAGAGGCCAAAAAAAGCGCTAACAATGGAAAAAACATAAAAAAAAGGGGCCCCGGAAATTGGAGTTTTGCCAAAAGTTAGGAATGAATATGCAGGGGAAAAAGGGGGGGGCCCGGGGGGGAATCAGGGGCATAGCAACTAATGCCAAATTAACCAGGTATCAGGTTGAGGACGGAAAGGAGATCACAAGAAAAAAAAAATATTAAAAGAAATACGAGATTTAAGGAAGTGTTTTCAAAGGAAACAGATTGGACTACAGTAGACCAGAATGGTGGGGGGACCAACAAGTGCTGTACCAAAAAGGGGGGAGGTGAACAGGCTGCTAAGTGAGCTAACCCCTAAATTTAGGGGGCCCCCCTCTCCCGTGGGCCCCAAAGGGGGGGAGAGGGGTGTGAAAATCAGATCGTCAACACATCATTCAATTGGTAACTCACCTGGGGGTGGAAGAAAAAATGTAGCCCAGTCTTTAAGAAAGGATCCACAGGGGTATCATTAAACTACAGACCAGTAATACTGGTCTGTAGTTTTTTATCGGAAAATACTAAAAACGAATGAGCTTATATCGATAACCAGCACTTTCCAGAAAGGGGAAAACTTTAAAACCTACTGGAGTTTTAAAAGGGGCAAAATAAGGGGAGGTTGGTGATGCCATTTCAGGGTTATAAAAAGGCTTTCATACAGTTCCATACAAGAATATGTAACAGCTGAGGAGTAGGCATGATTAACAGGAAGGCGCTGCAGTGGATCTGAAAATACTTGACAGGAAGGAAAGAACGAGTGATGGTAAGTGAAGAGGTGTCAAGGGCCCTGACGGTGGGGTTTTCCCCCAAAAGGGGCAGTCCTAGGGCCGGTGCTGTTTCTGGTATATGTGAATGACATGAAGGAAGGGGGAGATTTATGGTGTCCCAACAATGCGAAGAGTTCATGTTGATGAAAATCAGGTAGAACTACAAAGGGATCTGACAGGGGGCAAGCCTGGTCCAAAATTGGCTCCTGGGGGTTTCCCTTCCAAGTGCAAAGTCATGAAGACTAGGGAACGTCAAGAAAACCGCACAAAAACGGCTAAGTGGGCCAAAAGGGGAAAAAACTCAATGAAAAGCATCTTGGGTAGTATAATACCGAGCACGTCTCCTGAGGCGCACTCCAAATAACTGCTGCAGCATATGGGCGCCTGGTAAACGTAAGAATAGCGTTTCGACACCTTGCAAAGAATCGTTCAAGAATCTGTACACCGTGTACGTGGGGGGTATTAAAAATGCGCCCAAATGGCCCCCAATTGGTCAAGCAAGTAAGTTTGAAAAAGCGTAAGGTTTGCAACAAGACTAGTGCGGGTTAAGGGGTATGTCCTACAAGGAGAGCTTAAAGGAAATCGCCCCGACGCCCGGAGGACAGGAGAGATAGGGGCCGATAACGACAATAAAAAATACGGGGGGAAATAATAAGTTCAATAGGGACGCGATGTTTCAGGGTGGGACCGCAACAAGGGGGCACAACTGGAAGTTGAAAACTCAGATGACTCAATGGGATGTTAGAATTTTTTTTTTAGTCATGGGGTTTTCGGAAGTGGAACAGTGTCTAGAGTGATGCAGTGGGGCAGGACCAAACATCGCTTTGGGGAAAGATAAATCTTATGAAGCAGGGCAGGGAGAGTGGTCCCCAAGCGACCAGCAAGTGGAGCGGCCGGGTTGTGAATCGCCCTGCAACCACAAATATTTAAGTATAAATTGGTAATTCCCACACACACACACACACACACACACACACACACACACACAAAACACAATATGAAAATGATATAGCATCAAAGTAAATTTGACCCCAAGCTGTTGTATAGCCCATCAGGAGGAAAACAACAGTCAAGGACCGGTAATCAGGCTGAGGAAGGAAGGTGGGGAGTTCCGAAAAGACCAAAAGGTATGTGGGAGCTCAACATGAGATTTAAAAAAGTATTTTCAGAAGAAGGAAGGACTCAGGAATTTAGAATAGGAGGGATCCAACAAATGCTGGATGAAATACACACAACCGAGGAGGTGAAGAAGCTGCTATTTAACTCGATACCTCAAAAACGGTGGGACCTGACAACATTTCTCCGTGGGTCCAGAGAGGGGGAGAGATGTTTGTGTGCCACTAACAAAAATCTTCAACACATCCATTGAAACTGGGCAACTACCGAGGGGGTGGAAGATGGCAAATGTAGTCCCAAAAATTTAAAAAAGGAGACAGACACGGGCATTAAACTACAGACCTTTTCACACGTGTATAGTATGCAAAGTCATGGGAAGATCATCAAAGGGGAGTGGTGGAGCACCTAGAAAGACACAAGCTTATAAACGACAACCACCACGGTTTCAGGGGAAAGGGAAAAACCTGTGTCACAAACCTACTGGAGTTTTATGACAAGGTAAAAAAAGTAAGAC
>WNWK01016163.1:0-5000 GCA_009830355.1 Cherax destructor
GCTTATTATGGAGCACTCAACACTAAGCTTCATTATGGAGCACTCAACACTAAGCTTCATTATGGACACTCAACACTAAGCTTCATTATGGAGCACTCAACACTAAGCTTCATTATGGAGCCTCAACACTAAGCTTCATTATGGAGCACTCAACACTAAAGCTTCATTATGGAGCACTAAACTAAGCTTCATTATGGAGACTCAAATAAGCTTCATTTGGAGCACTCAACACTAAGCTTCATTATGGACACTCAACACTAAGCTTCATTATGGAGCACTCAACACTAAGCTTCATTATGGGCACTCAACACTAAGCTTCATTATGGGCACTCAACACTAAGCTTCATTATGGAGCACTCAACACTAAGCTTCATTATGGAGCACTCAACACTAAGCTTCATTATGGGCACTCAACATAAGCTTCATTATGGAACACTCAACACTAAGCTTCATTATGGAGCACTCAACACTAAGCTTCATTATGGAGCACTCAACACTAAGCTTCATTATGGGCACTAACACTAACTTCATTATGGAGCACTCAACACAAGCTTCATTATGGAGCACTCAACACTAAGCTTCATTATGGAGCACTCAACACTAAGCTTCATTATGGGACTCAACACTAAGCTCATATGGAGCACTCAACACTAAGCTTCATTATGGAGCACTCACACAAGCTTCTTATGGGCACTCAACACTAAGCTTCATTATGGACACTCAACACTAAGCTTCATTATGGAGCACTCAACACTAACTTCATTATGGACACTCAACACTAAGCTTCATAGGAGCCTAACACTAAGCTTCATTATGGAGCACTCAACACTAAGCTTCATTATGGAGACTCAACACTAAGCTTCATTATGGAGACTCAACACTAAGCTTCATTATGGGCACTCAACACTAAGCTTATTATGGACACTCAACATAGCTTATTATGGGCACTCACACTAAGCTTATTATGGACACTCAACACTAAGCTTCTTATGGAGCACTCAACCTACCTTTGAGCACTCACATAACTTATGGGCTCAACACTAACTATTAGGGCACTAACACTAAGCTTCATTATGGGACTCAACATAGCTTCATTATGGACACTACACTAAGCTTCTAGGACACTCAACACTAACTTATTATGGAGCACTCAACACTAAGCTTCATGGAGACTCAACATAAGCTTCATTATGACTCAACACTAAGCTTCATTATGGAGCACTCAACACTAAGCTTCATTATGGAGCACTCAACACTAAGCTTCATTATGGAACACTCAACACTAAGCTTCATTATGGAGCACTCAACACTAAGCTTCATTATGGAGCACTCAACACTAAGCTTCATTATGGAGCACTCAACACTAAGCTTCATTATGGAGCACTCAACACTAAGCTTCATTATGGACACTCAACACTAAGCTTCATTATGGAGCACTCAACACTAAGCTTCATTATGGAGCACTCAACACTAAGCTTCATTATGGAGCACTCAACACTAAGCTTCATTATGGAGCACTCAACACTAAGCTTCATTATGGAGCACTCAACACTAAGCTTCATTATGGAGCACTCAACACTAAGCTTCATTATGGAGCACTCAACACTAAGCTTCATTATGGAGCACTCAACACTAAGCTTCATTATGGAGCACTCAACACTAAGCTTCATTATGGAGCACTCAACACTAAGCTTCATTATGGAGCACTCAACACTAAGCTTCATTATGGAGCACTCAACACTAAGCTTCATTATGGAGCACTCAACACTAAGCTTCATTATGGAGCACTCAACACTAAGCTTCATTATGGAGTACTCAACACTAAGCTTCATTATGGGCCACTCAACACTAAGCTTCATTATGGAGCACTCAACACTAAGCTTCATTATGGAGCACTCAACACTAAGCTTCATTATGGAGCACTCAACACTAAGCTTCATTATGGAGCACTCAACACTAAGCTCATTATGGAGCACTCACACTAAGCTTCATTATGGAGCACTCAACACTAAGCTTCATTATGGACACTCAACACTAAGCTTCATTATGGAGCACTCAACACTAAGCTTCATTATGGAGCACTCAACACTAAGCTTCATTATGGAGCACTCAACACTAAGCTTCATTATGGAGCACTCAACACTAAGCTTCATTATGGAGCACTCAACACTAAGCTTCATTATGGAGCACTCAACACTAAGCTTCATTATGGACACTCAACACTAAGCTCATTATGGAGCATCACACTAAGCTTCATTATGGACACTCAACATAGCTTCATTATGGAGCACTCACACTAACTCATAAGACTCAGTTAATGGAGCACTCAACACTAAGCTTCATTATGGAGCACTCAACACTAAGCTTCATTATGGAGCACTCAACACTAAGCTTCATTATGGACACTCAACACTAAGCTTCATTATGGAGCACTCAACACTAAGCTTCATTATGGAGCACTCAACACTAAGCTTCATTATGGAGCACTCAACACTAAGCTTCATTATGGAGCACTCAACACTAAGCTTCATTATGGAGCACTCAACACTAAGCTTCATTATGGAGCACTCAACACTAAGCTTCATTATGGAGCACTCAACACTAAGCTTCATTATGGAGCACTCAACACTAAGCTTCATTATGGAGCACTCAACACTAAGCTTCATGGGACAAGCAACACTAAGCATAATTACGGTTTAACATTAAGTTTCAGTTTAGTGCAAACTACATTAAGTTTATTATGGTGACACTAACACCCAACAGTAAGTTAGTTTCTGGTAAAAAAAATTCAAGAGAGAGAGAGAGTCTTTATCAATGGTGGGACTTTGAGCGAGGTGAGGCGGAGACGACGGAAGTGAATTCTGCGTGAGGTGCAAGTGGCTGATACGTAGACAGGAGAGGGCAGTCTCTCGGACACGACGGCTGTGAGGAGAGGGCAGTCTCTCAGACACGACGGCTGTGAGGAGAGGGCAGTCTCTCAGACACGACGGCTGTGAGGAGAGGGCAGTCTCTCAGACACGACGGCTGTGGGGAGAGGGCAGTCTCTCAGACACGACGGCTGTGAGGAGAGGGCAGTCTCTCAGACACGACGGCTGTGAGGAGAGGGCAGTCTCTCAGACACGACGGCTGTGAGGAGAGGGCAGTCTCTCAGACACGACGGCTGTGAGGAGAGGGCAGTCTCTCAGACACGACGGCTGTGAGGAGAGGGCAGTCTCTCAGACACGACGGCTGTGAGAGAGGGCAGTTCTCAGACCGACGGCTGTGAGGAGAGGGCAGTCTCTCAGACACGACGGCTGTGGGAACAAGACGACCAGAAAATAATTTGTCGTGGACCAGCTCAGACCAACGTTGTTGCCCATCGGTTGCAGAGTTGTCGAGAGATCACTGAAGAATAACCCGAGTAAGGAATGCCCCTGTGAGAAACTGGGCGGTCATGGGTCAGCTAACAGAGCGGCTAAGTCTGCTTGCTGAGTCCCTATGAACACGGTCGTGTTCATAGGGACCCAGCAGCAAAAACTGACGACTTTCCGTTTACTAGAAATGCGTCATAACCAAAGATGAATGCGAAGGGCAATTGGATTACAACTGGATAGATTGTAATGCATTATAAGAATCCCGACACAACTACAAACAGCGAGGCAGACATAAATGGGATGTGCTTGATGGCCATAAAAACTGCACACAACTCTACTGTGAAAATACTGGCCGAGTCTAGTAAATGACCTCGGATGATTTTCTCAGGAATAACTGCTGCATATCCAACACCATCTGGGGACTTAAGGGCATCAGTGTAACACTGCAAACGTATGAGAATGAGCAAGAAAGTGATCAGTGTTGAGCGAGCGTGAGGTTAGCACAGGTAAGTGAGGTGACTCACAGGGAGACGGGAAGAGCAAATGTAAATGTTCAGGACATCCCAGGAAGGGAGAGAAAGTAAGATGAAGGGTGAATGCAGAGGGGAGGTAAATTAAGGGAAGCCAAAGGAAAGGGAATACGGAGAGGAAAGGGGAGTAATAAAAGGGGGGCGACCATTAAAGTAAGAAGCCTTGCTAACATTCTCTACCGTCCTGTGCATGGAAGGATTCTCAAGGTTTTCCAAAAAGACAAAATAGCGAATACATATAAATATAAATAAATAAATAAATAAATATATATATATATATATATATATATATATATATATATATATATATATATATATATATATATATATATATATATATATATATATATATATATATATATATATATATATAATATGTGTGTGTGTGTGTGCTTTCTTTCAGCGCACTGTAAAATAGCAATAAATAGCAGTAAAATAGACCCATAAAGCACATGAAGACACAAAATCATGACTGGCACAACACAACCCGCATATAGAAACACAGGACGACGTTTCGGTCCAACTTGGACCATTTACAGTCACACTAACACATCATGTCCGAGGACTGCGAGACAGTCACATTTGTTCCAAGGCAGCTGAGGGAAGGGGTCGGGGTAGCTCTAATACTTGTGATCAAGATCCCTTCACCAGCATCAAGGTTCCCCTCCCCTTTAAAGGGAACAACATTGTTTACACTGGATGTCTCATTAAAACGCTTCGTATGAAAATAGTTCTCAAACTACATCAAACTACATCAAACTACGTCAAACTACGTCAAACTACTTCATTGCTGCGACTCGATCACGGACATGATTTAATCTCATAGAAACTGTTGTTTCCAAATGACCGTTTAATAGCTCCCCTCCCTTTTATCAACAGTTTTAATGAGTGCAGTAATAGGGAAAAAGATGGGGAGGTGATAGAGCACTGCAGGACTAACAATGGCAGCCTCGCTGCTTCCTCTCCTCTCCATATTTTCGCGTTTTTTACCCCCCCCCCCCTTTTATTTCTTTGTCTTCCTTTTTATTAACATTTCTTCTTCGGAAAATTAATTTGACGGTTTATGAATGTGTGTAGGTTGGCTGGTGTTGTGTGTAGGTTGGCTGGTGTTGTGTGT
>WNWK01016163.1:10000-20000 GCA_009830355.1 Cherax destructor
TTTCTTTAATAAACCTGACAAACTCTGGCGTACTGAGCGCAAATGTGGAGAATACACCAGCTCTGAAAGTTTGAAGACTATCTCATGACTAGTCCTAAGCAACATGCGCCGACACGCGCTCCTCTCTTCTTTTGTTCTTATGTTCAACTACTGCTACTATTAATGACTGCTACTACTGCTATTATTACTACTACTATTATTACTAGTACTATTATTATTACTACTACTACTATTATTACTATTACTACGACTGCTATTTTTACTACTACTATTATTAATTACTATTACTACTCTACTTTTACTATTTGCTTTTTCTACTATTACTACGTGCTCTACTATCTTACTAGTACTACTATACTACTTACCACCTCATTACCACCACTTCTACCACCACTGCTACCACCACTCTACCACCACTGCTACCACCACTTCTACTAACTACTACTGCTGCTACTTCTACCGCTTCCTCTCTCCCCTTCTTCCTCCCGACCTGATTTCTGTCCTTCTCTGCCGTATCTTCCTTAGTAATGACTTGACAATGTTCCAGGAGGGAACAAGTGTGGATTATTTGAGAAGTTTGCTCCATCTCTCTCACGGAGATCATTCTCATTTTTTTTAATTATATTTGAAAATTGGCAAATTTGCCCCTACGGAGCCTATGGTGAATCCTCCTTCAAATAAGATGCATCGGTGTGGAAAGTTTGAAGTCGATCACAAGAAGCATTCTCTAGTTATTGCACGGTAAATATACAACACAATATTATTATAAAAAGAAATTGGCAGTGGCTACTGCTCAGTCCAATAAAAAAACGAACTTTTTCCTGTGTATGATTCACTAGAGGTGAAAGTTTGAAGCCGATCAGAAGGAGCATTCTCGAGGTATCGCAAGGAAACACTGGAAGATGGGAAATAAACAAATTGGAGAAAAACTCGAAAACACAATAGGTATCCCTTTTCGGGGGATACCTCGAGTACATTTGGTGGGAGGGAAGTAAAGTTTAATGAGAGGCACAAGTGTGAGGAAGGGATTAAGAGAATATGAGGAAGGGAATAACAAAAGAAACAGGTTTGGGAATGAAGGAATTAAGAGGAACAAGAGTTGTGAGGGAGAGATTAAAGAGAGCAGCAGATGTGAGGGAGGGGGAGATTAAAGGGAGCAACAGGTGTGAGGGAGGGAGGGATTAAGGAGAGCAACAGGTGTGAGGGAGGGAGGGATTAAGGAGAGCAACAGGTGTGAGGGAGGGAGGGATTAAGGAGAGCAACAGGTGTGAGGGAGGGAGGGATTAAGGAGAGCAACAGGTGTGAGGGAGGGAGGGATTAAGGAGAGCAACAGGTGTGAGGGAGGGAGGGATTAAGGAGAGCAACAGGTGTGAGGGAGGGAGGGATTAAGGAGAGCAACAGGTGTGAGGGAGGGAGGGATTAAGGAGAGCAACAGGTGTGAGGGAGGGAGGGATTAAGGAGAGCAACAGGTGTGAGGGAGGGAGGGATTAAGGAGAGCAACAGGTGTGAGGGAGGGAGGGATTAAGGAGAGCAACAGGTGTGAGGAAGGGAGGGATTAAGGAGAGGAGTGGGTGGGAGTGGGAGGAAGAGAAGCAACAGGTGTGAAGGAGAGAGGGAGGGTGAGAGAGAGAAGCAACAGGTGCGAGCCGTCAGAAAACCCACACTTACTGTACACACACACACACACACACACACACACACACACACACACACACACACACACACACACACACACACACACACACACACACACACACACACACACACACACACACACACACTACTGGTGTCAGTGTACTACACACTGTACACAGTGTACTACACACTGTACACAGTGTACTACACACTGTACACAGTGTACTACACACTGTACACAGTGTACTACACACTGACTTCTCACTCAGGTAAGTACACCTCCAGTAGTGTGGATCTCTCCGTATATATACACTTTAGAGTTAAATCTTTATTTTATAAATGAAAGTATCCTTTACTGGTGATGTGCAGGTATCATGCAGCCTTGTTGACCCCTCATGCAGCCTTGTTGACCCCTCATGCAGCCTTGTTGACCCCTCATGCAGCCTTGTTGACCCCTCATGCAGCCTTGTTGACCCCTCATGCAGCCTTGTTGACCCCTCATGCAGCCTTGTTGACCCCTCATGCAGCCTTGTTGACCCCTCATGCAGCCTTGTTGACCCCTCATGCAGCCTTGTTGACCCCTCATGCAGCCTTGTTGACCCCTCATGCAGCCTTGTTGACCCCTCATGCAGCCGATAGGCTTCAAAATCTACGCTCCAACCATCCACTGGGTCTCGTATATTTAAATGATCTGCCTACGACATTGCGAATAGGGAAGAGAGTTAACTAGGCAAGTTGCTAAAATCTAAGAGGTTTTATGAGGACAACGAAACCTAGAGAAGTGGGTGTAGGAGAGAAGGGAACTATTTTGCAGTGAAAGTAGACGTTAATCACTTAAATGTGTTGTCACTGTTAAATGTTTTCATAGATGGTGTTAGTGAGAGGTGTTGCCTTAGAGGAGTGTGAACCTGAGATAAACACAGGGAGTCGCCGCAGTTGTTCTTTGCAGATGACGCAGTGAGTCTCTGAGATTCAGTGCGAAGTTGGTTAGCGTAATCTTGCAGAGTATACCATAGAACGAAATTCAGTGAACACATGAAATTTCGTGAGATGGTGAGATTAAGTAGACGATCAGAATGGAAGATCAGATCAGAATGGAAGAGGTGGGGATGAAATTAATCCACGTAGATATTTATTAGTGGGTGTGTCTTCAGATGGGTCTTGGAAATGTGATGTGACTCAGAAACCATGAGAGGAACAGTGTGGCGGAGGCAAACAACAATATGTGGGACAAGTTTGTCGACGGATGCAATATCAAGTTTTGCGATATGCAAAGGCTTTTAATTTTCTTTGCAATTGCATTTAATTTACAACATGCAAGGGCATTGTAAGGGCATTTAATTTACGATACGCAAGAGCATTTAATGTACATAATGCAAAGCCATTTAATCAGGTGTGAGAAATCTTGATAGTTTTTAAGTAGTTTGAAAAGTTATTAAAGTTTGTGGAGGCAACTTCAAGAGCTGAAGAATTCTTAAGTGATTTTATGTAAGTTTTATGAGAGCAAAATATTTTAACTATGACCAGAATACTGAAATAACATAGTGAATATATTTTTATATGTATTGTAAGAATAACTGTCTTAGGTTCTGAGAGAGAGAGAGAGAGAGAAAAAAAATATTTATCTTTCTTTTCCCTCATTTCACATTAAAAATTGTTATTGTATTTTTTAGAACCTGTCTTAGCTTAATTATTATTATTATTATTATTATTATTATTATTATTTACAAATAATTTTCGAATTTATCATAAGTAAAAATAATAATGTACGTATTTTGTATTACATTAAGTCTGTTGTCTCTCTCTCTCTCTCTCTCTCTCTCTCTCTCTCTCTCTCTCTCTCTCTCTCTCTCTCTCTCTCTCTCCTGTTACTTTAGAAATAAATCAAATTTATGCATATAGTAGAAGGTTTATTTTGAGTTAGTGTGATGGAGGCGGCAGCGAAATGGTGGACCAATAAATGTAATGAAGAAGGAGAAGGTTGTGGCCTCCCTCCCTCCCTCCTGCTGCAGCTGTGCCTTCATCCCCTCCCCTTCCTTCTCACCCTCCTACCTCCCTCCCTCCCACTACTGTGCCTCCCTCTTGCTGCAGCTGTGTAACAAAACTTTATCTCTGAGACGTGACCACCATCAGCCCTCCCTTCCCTCCCTTCCTCTCTCCCTTCCTCCTTCGCCTCCTCTTCTCCTCCCTCCCTCCATGTACTTTGTATCCTCCTCAGCCCTCCTGTGCCTCTCTCCTTCCTGTTACTGTCTCTCTCTCCTTCCTTTTACTGTGTCTCTCTCCTTCCTGTTACTGTGTTTCTCTCCCTCCTGTTACTGTGCCTCTCTCCCTTCATTTACTATACCTCTCTCTCTATTTACTCTGTGTGTGTCTCTCTCTCTATTTACTGTGCCTCTCTCTCTCTCTCTCCCTCTATTTACTGTCTCTCTCCCTCTACTGACTGTGTCTCTCTCCCTCTATTTTCTGCTTGTCTCTCTCTCCCTACCTTTACTGTACCTTCCTCTCTCTTATTTAGCGTACGTGATACGGCAAGATACCTTGTTAATAAAAATAAGATACCAGACATATTATGTAAATTTCCTAAATTTGCTTGTAACAGATAAGTGAACTGTAGATATAAATCCAGATGTGGTCCTCTAAACCCTTTTGGGGCCTAGTTCCTAGGCCTTTTGTGTATCCATATGCTCTTGCGTTACCCTTCACAGGATGGATATTGGGTACATAATAAACTAGCCACTCCACTCCACAGGATGGATATGGAGTGCACAATAAACTAGCCACTCCACTCCACAGGATGGATATGGAGTGCACAATAAACTAGCCACTACACTCCACAGGATGGATAGGGTGTGCACAATAAACTAGCCACTACATTCCACAGGATGGACATGGAGTGCACAATAAACTAGCCACTATCCTCCACAAGATGGACATGGAGTGCACAATAAACTAGCACTATCCTCACAAGATGGACATGGAGTGCACAATAAACTAGCACTCCTCCACAAGATGGACATGGAGTGCACAATAAACTAGCACTATCCTCCACAGGATGGACATGGAGTGCATAATAAACTAGCCACTATCCTCCACAAGATGGACAGGGTGCACAATAAACTAGCACTATCTCCACAAGATGGACATGGAGTGCACAATAAACTAGCCACTATCCTCCACAAGATGGACATGGAGTGCACAATAAACTAGCACTATCCTCCACAAGATGGACATGGAGTGCACAATAAACTAGCACTATCCTCCACAAGATGGACATGGAGTGCACAATAAACTAGCACTATCCTCCACAGGATGGACATGGAGTGCACAATAAACTAGCCACTATCCTCCACAAGATGGACATGGAGTGCACAATAAACTAGCACTATCCTCCACAAGATGGACATGGAGTGCACAATAAACTAGCACTATCCTCCACAGGATGGACATGGAGTGACAAAAACTAGCACTATCCTCCACAGATGGACATGGAGTGAAATAAACTAGCACTATCCTCCACAAGATGGACATGGAGTGCACAATAAACTAGCACTATCCTCCACAGGATGGACATGGAGTGCACAATAAACTAGCCACTATCCTCCACAGGATGGACATGGAGTGCACAATAAACTAGCACTATCCTCCACAGGATGGACATGGAGTGCACAATAAACTAGCCACTATCCTCCACAGGATGGATATGGAGTGCACAATAAACTAGCACTATCCTCCACAGGATGGATATGGAGTGCACAATAAACTAGCACTATCCTCCACAGATGGACATGAGGCACATAACTAGCACTATCCTCCACAGGATGGATATGGGCACAATAAACTAGCACTATCCTCCACAGGATGGACATGGAGTGCACAAACTAGCCACTATCCTCCACAGATGGAATGGTGCACAATAAACTACACTATCCTCCACAGGATGGACATGGAGTGCACAATAAACTAGCCAACTATCCTCCACAGGATGGACATGGAGTGCACAAAACTAGCCACATCCTCCACAGGATGGAATGGAGTGCACAATAAACTAGCACTATCCTCCACAGGATGGATATGGAGTGCACAATAAACTTCTCTCTCCGGCTGCAATATCTCTAAAAAAATAATATTTAGTGAACCATTGTTTACATTTTCTTCCTCTCACAAACCTCTCCATTTTCCATGACGTATTTTTACCTCGGACCGTCGAACCGTCGACCCGTCGGACCGTCGGACCGTCGACCCGTCGGACCGTCGGACAGTATCGTCGTCGTGTCGTAACCTCCTCTCTACTATGTGCGGGTTATTTGCTTATTGCTTTAGTCACGGTCTTGTGCCTTTTTGTTCTCCTTTTCGTTCCTCTTATTTAGTTACTCTTCTTCCTATCCCCATCCATTTCTTCTCCCCATCCCCGTCTTCTCCCCATCCCCATCTCTTTATTCTCCCCATCCCTCACTGAAAAGCAATGCAGGAAACTTACTAGTTTTCCGCCACTGATGTACAAGAGTGCAGCTCCTGTGCTGCCATCCAACATTGCAACATTGTTCAACAAATCATTATTAAGCAAAACTTTCCCAACAATGCTTAAGACAGCAATGGTTACCCCAGTACATGGAAGTGAAGACCCAACCAATGTAAACAACTGTAGCCCATTATCTAACTTGACATTGTTATCCAAAACTGCTTAGTGTTATGCATACTTAACCCCGACCAGCTTGTTAATTCCGGCCAGCTTGTTAACTCCGGCCAGTTTGTTAACTCCGGCCAGCTTGTTAACTCCGTCCAGCTTGTTAATTCCCCACTTGTCTCCCCATCCGCCATCTTTTATTCTCCCATCCACTGAAAGCAATGCAGCTTGTTTTCCGCCAATGTGTTAAAGTGCAGCTCCTGTAACTGCCACCAACATTGAACATTGTCAACAAATCATTATTAAGCAAACTTCCCAGCAATGCTTAACCCCAGCATGGTTACCCCAGCATTTTTAACTAGACCCCAAAATGTAAACACTAGCCAGTTTTAACCTGACATTGTTATCCAGCTGCTCAGGCTAGCATCTTAACTCCTGCCAGCTTGTTAACTCCCGCCAGCTTGTTAACCCCGGCCAACTCATTAACCCCGGCCAGCTTGTTAACCCCGGCCAACTCATTAACCCCAGCCAGCTTGGTCTCAGACCAGGAAAAATTACACAATAATAAAAATGCTTAACTTAATTTATTCAACAATTGGAAAGAACGAATATCCAATGAGCTTCTTGACAGACCATATGAAAGCTATCAAAACATTAGATTACAAAACCCTGCATCTTAAACTAAGTAGGAAGTCCTCTTACGTACTTAAAGTCTTATTTTGACAGGCACCTAAAGTCAGTGTCTGATCAGCCGGGCTGTGGTTCGTACGTTGGACTACGTGCAGCCAGCAGTAACAGCCTCGTTGATCAGGCCTTGATCCACCGGGAGGCCTGGTCATAGACCAGGCCGCGGGGACGTCGATCCCCGGAATGCCCTCCAGGTAGACACAGTATGTCTCAATGACTTAACCAGTCAGCTGGACCTATCAACACAGGGATGCCTCAGGGCAGTGTTGTTGGTGCCCACGTACATTAGTGACCTTCCCAGTGCATCTCACTTAAAACTGTTGCAGATGGCACAACTTTTCTCAGCTTCCATTCAAATCTGCTTTCTCTCAATAACACTAATAACGAGGAGCTCATGAAGATATCTATACTTGCATGACTGCAATAAACTTATTCTTAATATTGATATAATTTATACGATGTTTCGAGCTGCAAATATTCAGCTTAATATAATGATTAAATTATTCAAACATTGTGAGACAAAAAGAGGGAAACTCTCACTATGTCATCCGTGCGTCGGGGTCTCGTGCGTCGGGGTCTCGTGCGTCGGGGTCTCGTGCGTCGGGGTCTCGTGCGTCGGGGTCTCGTGCGTCGGGATCTACTACAACAGTTTACCTCAAGATGATAATTACTCAACAAAAAAACAAGTGTCATATTACACATGTCCCCTCTTAAAACATTAAAGATATAAGACAATAACTTCAAATATAAGCTTTGCTCTTAAACACTTTCTGAAACACTGCAACAAAACTCTTATGCATAACGCAGGATACAATTATCTCTCTGATATTCTCCGTGTTCGTCTCAACTTGAGTAAAAATTCAATGCGCATAAAAAGGCCTAAAATCTGAAAATGTTTTACCAGCCAGTGGCTTCTTCAGTCCAATACAGAGATCGATGGACTGAACACAACGACTCTAGGCTGAGGGGACTGATTACCCCAAACTCCTCCCCATCTTCCACTATTCTAATCTATATTGGACTGAAGAAGCCACCGGCTGGCGAAACGTTTCCAGAATAAAGATAACCAAACGTTGCACAAGTGACTTATTTATGAATTTGTCAGCTGGAGTTCCAGATGATGCGCAAGTTACTGTTAAGACGCATCTCACAAACTACTGTTAAGACGCATCTCATAAGTTACTGTTAAGACGCATCTCACAAGCTACTGTTAAGACGCATCTCACAAGTTACTGTTAAGACGCATCTCACAAGCTACTGTTAAGACGCATCTCACAAGCTACTGTTAAGACGCATCTCACAAGTTACTGTTAAGACGCATCTCACAAGCTACTGTTAAGACGCATCTCACAAGTTACTGTTAAGACGCATCTCACAAGCTACTGTTAAGACGCATCTCACAAGTTACTGTTAAGACGCATCTCACAAGCTACTGTTAAGACGCATCTCACAAGTTACTGTTAAGACGCATCTCACAAGTTACTGTTAAGACGCATCTCACAAGCTACTGTTAAGACGCATCTCACAAGTTACTGTTAAGACGCATCTCACAAGCTACTGTTAAGACGCATCTCACAAGCTACTGTTAAGACGCATCTCACAAGTTACTGTTAAGACGCATCTCACAAGCTACTGTTAAGACGCATCTCACAAGCTACTGTTAAGAAGCATCTCACAAGTTACTGTTACGACGCATCTCACAAGTTACTGTTAAGAAGCATCTCACAAGTTACTGTTAAGACGCATCTCACAAGCTACTGTTAAGACGCATCTAACAAGCTACTGTTAAGAAGCATCTCACAAGTTACTGTTAAGACGCATCTCACAAGTTACTGTTAAGACGCATCTCACAAGCTACTGTTAAGACGCATCTCACAAGCTACTGTTAAGAAGCATCTCACAAGTTACTGTTAAGACGCATCTCACAAGTTACTGTTAAGACGCATCTCACAAGTTACTGTTAAGACGCATCTCACAAGCTACTGTTAAGACGCATCTCACAAGCTACTGTTAAGAAGCATCTCACAAGTTACTGTTAAGAAGCATCTCACAAGTTACTGTTAAGACGCATCTCACAAGTTACTGTTAAGACGCATCTCACAAGTTACTGTTAAGACGCATCTCACAAGCTACTGTTAAGACGCATCTCACAAGCTACTGTTAAGAAGCATCTCACAAGTTACTGTTAAGACGCATCTCACAAGTTACTGTTAAGACGCATCTCACAAGTTACTGTTAAGACGCATCTCACAAGCTACTGTTAAGACGCATCTCACAAGCTACTGTTAAGAAGCATCTCACAAGTTACTGTTAAGAAGCATCTCACAAGCTACTGTTAAGAAGCATCTCACAAGTTACTGTTAAGACGCATCTCACAAGCTACTGTTAAGAAGCATCTCACAAGTTACTGTTAAGAAGCATCTCACAAGTTACTGTTAAGACGCATCTCACAAGTTACTGTTAAGACGCATCTCACAAGCTACTGTTAAGACGCATCTCACAAGCTACTGTTAAGACGCATCTCACAAGCTACTGTAAAGACGCATCTCACAAGCTACTGTTAAGACGCATCTCACAAGCTACTGTAAAGAAGCATCTCACAAGCTACTGTTAAGACGCATCTCACAAGCTACTGTTAAGACGCATCTCACAAGCTACTGTTAAGAAGCATCTCACAAGCTACTGTTAAGACGCATCTCACAAGCTACTGTTTAGACGCATCTCACAAGCTACTGTTAAGAAGCATCTCACAAGCTACTGTTAAGACGCATCTCACAAGCTACTGTTAAGACGCATCTCACAAGCTACTGTTAAGAAGCATCTCACAAGTACGTTAAGACGCATCTCACAAGCTACTGTTAGAAGCATCTCACAAGCTACTGTTAAGACGCATCTCACAAGCTACTGTTAAGAAGCATCTCACAGTTACTGTTAAGACGCATCTCACAAGCTACTGTTAAGACGCATCTCACAAGCTACTGTTAAGAGCATCTCACAAGCTACTGTTAAGAGCATCTCACAAGCTACTGTTAAGACGCATCTCACAAGCTACTG
>WNWK01016163.1:25000-45691 GCA_009830355.1 Cherax destructor
TGGGTGAGGAAGATGAGCCACACTGTGGGTGAAGAAGATGAGCCACACTGTGGGTGAGGAAGATGAGCCACACTGTGGGTGAGGAAGATGAGCCACACTGTGGGTGAGGAAGATGAGCCACACTGTGGGTGAGGAAGATGAGCCACACTGTGGGTGAGGAAGATGAGCCACACTGTGGGTGAGGAAGATGAGCCACACTGTGGGTGAGGAAGATGAGCCACACTGTGGGTGAGGAACATGAGCCACACTGTGGGTGAGGAAGATGAGCCATACTGTGAGTGAGGAAGATGAGCCACACTGTGGGTGAGGAAGATGAGCCACACTGTGGGTGAGGAAGATGAGCCACACTGTGGGTGAGGAAGATGAGCCACACTGTGGGTGAGGAAGATGAGCCACACTGTGGGTGAGGAAGATGAGCCACACTGTGGGTGAGGAAGATGAGCCACACTGTGGGTGAGGAAGATGAGCCACACTGTGAGTGAGGAAGATGAGCCACACTGTGGGTGAGGAAGATGAGCCACACTGTGAGTGAGGAAGATGAGCCACACTGTGGGTGAGGAAGATCTGGATAAATACTTCCCTGGCAACACTGCTTCAAGCAACACCAGTTTTGCCAAACACAGCACCTTACATGACCCCCACAGCATCAGTAACACCAGCTGGCAAGAGTTGCCATAATCCTGATTCATGACAGAGATATATGGCATCAGTAACACCAGCTGGCAAGAGTTGCCATAATCATAAAAATCTTTGAAAGAGTGATGAGACGGCAGATTACAAAGTTCATGGACCAGCACAACCAACATAACCCGAACCAGCATGGCTTTAGAGCGGGTCGATCATGCCTGTCACAGCTGCTGAACCATTATGACAGAATTACGGAGGCATTGGAGGACGACCAAAACGCAGATGTGATTTACACAGATTTTGCAAAGGCGTTTGACAAATGCGATCATGGAGTGATAGCCCACAAAATGAGGGCCATAGGCATTACGGGGAAGGTAGGCAGATGGATTTTTGAGTTCCTAACACAAAGAACACAAAAAGTAGTAGTGAACAGGGCAAGATCCAGCATCAGCGAGGTCAAAAGCTCAGTGCCCCAAGGCACTGTCCTGGCGCCTCTGCTGTTTCTCATCCTCATAGCAGACATAGATAAAAACACCCAGCACACTTTTGTATCATCATTTGCAGATGACACTAAAATAAGCATGAAAGTCACTACGGTAGAGGACACTGAAAAATTACAGGAGGACATAAGCAAGGTCTTCCAATGGGCAGTGGAGAACAACATGACGTTCAATGGTGATAAGTTTCAGCTGCTTAGGTATGGAAAAATGAAGAACTCAAAAGGAACACTATATACAAAACGCAAGAGGGTCACCACATAGAACGAAAGGAACACGTAAAGGACTTGGGAATAATTATGTCTGCTGATCTGTCGTTTAAAGACCATAACAAGACAAAGATCACAACAGCCAGGAAGATGACGGGGTGGGTATTGAGAACTTTCAAAACAAGGAAATAATGCCGATGGTGACACTATTCAAATCGCTAGTGCTCCCTCACTTAGAATACTGCTCAGTGCTGACGGCCCCGTTCAGGGCAGGAGAAATAGCAGAGCTGGAACAAATCCAGAGATCGTTTACGGCTCACATTGAGCCATTGAAACATCTAAATTATTGGGAACGCCTTCAAGTCTTGAACATGTACTCATTGGAGCGGAGGAGAGAGATACATGATAATATATACATGGAAAGTACTTGAGGGCCTGGTCCCAAATCTGCACACTGCCATAACAACATACTGGAGTGAGAGATATGGGAGAAAGTGTAAAATAAACCCAGTGAGGAGCAGGGGTGCGGTGGGGACAATACGGGAGCACTGTATTAACATCCGGGGTCCCAGACTATTCAACATCTTACCAGAAGATATCCGAAACACGGCTGGAACCAGTGTAGAAGCCTTCAAGAGGAAACTGGACAAATATCTTCACCAGGTGCCAGATCAACCAGGCTGTGATGGATATGTGGGGCAGCGGGCCTCCAGCAGCAACAGCCTGGTTGACCAGGCAAGCACCAGACGAGCCTGGCCCATGGCCGGGCTCAGAGAGTAGATACTCTCGAAACTCTTCAAAGGTATAAGGTATATCATGGCAGAGATATATGGCATCAGTAACGCCAGCTGGCAAGAGTTGCCATGTTCCAGATTCATGGCAGTGATATATATGGCAGCAATTATACTCTGTACGAGAGCTTCATATTATTGATGAGTCAGTCATCAATTTTTGATTGACGTTGATGACGCGTCACAAATCACCAGCTGTTTCCTCAAACTCTCAATGCTAAAAAAAAAAAAAAAAATTTACCTCTCCATTGTTTTTTTATTTTTAAAAAATAAAGCATTTTTTTTCTTTTTCTTTTTTTCCATCCCTGTGTTTTTTTTTATTGTCTTTTCTGTTTTTCCTGATTTTTTCCCCTTATTTTTCCATCGCTGTTGCTTTGTTTTTTTTTTTTGCTTTTCTGTCTTATCTGTTTTTTTCCTATTTTTTTCCCGTGATTTTTGTTCTCTATTTTTTCATCGATATTGTTTTTATTTGTGTCTTTATTTATGTGTATTCCTGATTTTTATCCCTGATTATTTTTTTTCCTCGCTGTATTTTTTTATTTGTCTGTCTTAGCTGTATTTTCCTAATTTTTTTCCTTATTTTTATCTATTTATTTTAAAATTTTCAATTATTTTTTTCTGCTGTCTCAGTTTATTTATTTTCCCTTTTTTCAAGAATTTCCCATAGACCTCATTTATCGGTGTACTTACTTCGTTTATCGGCGTACTTCATTTATCAGCGTACTTCATTTATCGGCATACTTACTTCATTTATCGGCGTACTTACTTCGTTTATCGGCGTACTTACTTCGTTTATCGGCGTACTTACTTCATTTATCGGCGCACTTACTTGATTTATCTTCGTACTTCGTTTATCGGCGTACTTCATTTATCGGCATACTTACTTCATTTATCAGCGTACTTACCTCATTTATAGGTGCACTTACTTCATTTATCGGCGTACTTACCTCGTTTATCGGCGTGCTTACTTCATTTATCGGCGTACTTCGTTTACCAGCGTACTTACTTCATTTATCGGCGCACTTACTTGATTTATCTTTATACTTCGTTTATCGGCGTACTTCGTTTATAGGCATACTTACTTCATTTATCGGCGTACTTACCTCATTTATAGGTGTACTTCATTTATCGGCGTACTTACCTCGTTTATCGGCGTACTTACTTCATTTATCGGCGTACTTCATTTATCGGCGTACTTCATTTATCGGCGTACTTACTTCATTTATCGGCGTACTTCATTTATCGGCGTACTTCATTTATCGG
This sequence comes from Cherax destructor, assembly GCA_009830355.1. NCBI lineage: Eukaryota > Metazoa > Arthropoda > Malacostraca > Decapoda > Parastacidae > Cherax > Cherax destructor. The sequence goes on from WNWK01016163.1 coordinate 28,388, forward strand.
CGTACTTACTTCATTTATCGGCGTACTTCATTTATCGGCGTACTTACTTCATTTATCGGCTTACATAGTTTATCGGCGTACTTACTTCGTTTATCGGCGTACTTACTTCATTTATCGGCGTAGTTCATTTATCGGCGTACTTACTTCATTTATCGGCGTACTTACTTCATTTATCGGCGTACTTACTTCATTTATCGGCGTAGTTCATTTATCGGCGTACTTACTTCATTTATCGGCGTACTTACTTCATTTATCGGCGTACTTACTTCATTTATCGGCGTACTTACTTCGTTTATCGGCGTACTTCACTTATCGATGTATCTTCTTTATCCCTCGACGTATATTCTCGCTTAACGATGTATGTCTTCAATTCATCGATATTTTTAATTTATTTATCGATGTATTACCTTCATTTATATCTGTTTCCCTCATTTATCAATGTGTGTCCTTCATTTATCGATGTTTCGTTCATTTATCGCAGCTTCCGTCACTTATCGTTCTTCCCTTTTTATTAATCGTGTTTTCTTTCATTTACCGGCGTCATTCCTACATTTTCCCGTGTCTCATTTAGCGGAATGTTTCCTTCTTTTACCGTTTTTTCCTTCCATTTATCAGAGTTTCCTTCATTTGTCCTCTTTTCCCGGAATGAAGACAAGTGTGTTGACCGAGCGGACGACGCGTCGTTCCTCTTATTATTTAAGAGGAAAATAACTTTTAGAGATGTTTGTGTTGTGGGGGTGGTGAGTGGGGGGCTTTTTAAATTCCCCCCTCCCCTCTCTTTCCCCTCGTCTCATGGGGAGGGAAATGGGAAGAAGAAAGTAGGGGATGGTAAGGTAAAAAAGAGGAGGAGGAGGAGGTTGGGTACATGGGAGTACGTGGTAAGGATAAATAGGAGAGGAATTTCGAGTCCATGTCGAGTCGGAAATGTCTACTGATGTTTGGATTAAGGACTTTCGTGTATTGTCTAGGTGTGTGAGGCAAGGACAGTGAAGCAGGAGGCAAGGACAGTGAAGCAGGAGGCAAGGACAGTGAAGCAGGAGGCAAGGACAGTGAAGCAGGAGGCAAGGACAGTGAAGCAGGAGGCAAGGACAGTGAAGCAGGAGGCAAGGACAGTGAAGCAGGAGGCAAGGACAGTGAAGCAGGAGGCAAGGACAGTGAAGCAGGAGGCAAGGACAGTGAAGCAGGAGGCAAGGACAGTGAAGCAGGAGGCAAGGACAGTGAAGCAGGAGGCAAGGACAGTGAAGCAGGAGGCAAGGACAGTGAAGCAGGAGGCAAGGACAGTGAAGCAGGAGGCTTGGAGGAGGAGGTGGAAGAGGAGGTGCAAGTAATGGAGGAGGAGAAAAGGAGGAGAAGGAGATGTAAGAAAGAGGAAGAGGTGTAAGAAGAGGAGGACTAAGAAGAGGAGGTGTAAGAAGAGGAGAAGGAGGTGTAAGAAGATGAGGAGGTGTAAGAGGAAGAGGAGGTGAAAGAGGAAGAGGAGGTGAAAGAGGAGGAGGTGGAGGTGTCAGAGGTGGATTTAGAACACACGTTAAACCTGCAAAACAGGATTCAGAACACACGTTAAACCTGCAAAACAGGATTCAGAACACACGTTAAACCTGCAAAACAGGATTCAGAACACACGTTAAACCTGCAAAACAGGATTCAGAACACACGTTAAACCTGCAAAACAGGATTCAGAACACACGTTAAACCTGCAAAACAGGATTCAGAACACACGTTAAACCTGCAAAACAGGATTCAAAACACACGTTAAACCTGCAAAACAGGATTCAGAACACACGTTAAACCTGCAAAACAGGATTTAGAACACACGTTAAACCTGCAAAACAGGATTCAGAACACACGTTAAACCTGCAAAACAGGATTCAGAACACACGTTAAACCTGCAAAACAGGATTCAGAACACACGTTAAACCTGCAAAACAGGATTCAGAACACACGTTAAACCTGCAAAACAGGATTCAGAACACACGTTAAACCTGCAAAACAGGATTCAGAACACATGTTAAACCTGCAAAACAGGATTCAGAACACATGTTAAACCTGCAAAACAGGATTTAGAACACACGTTAAACCTGCCAAACAGGATTCAGAACACATGTTAAACCTGCAAAACAGGATTCAGAACACACGTTAAACCTGCAAAACAGGATTCAGAACACATGTTAAACCTGCAAAACAGGATTCAGAACACATGTTAAACCTGCAAAACAGGATTTAGAACACACGTTAAATCTGCCAAACAGGATTCAGAACACATGTTAAACCTGCAAAACAGGATTTAGAACACACGTTAAACCTGCCAAACAGGATTCCGAACACATGTTAAACCTGCCAAACTGAGCACTAGTAGGTGTTTAACCTGTTGTAAAAAATATTTCTTCGCCGGTGATATTATTTCCGTCTGTGTCCATCCTGAGTATTTAAAATATTACTGTGCGTTTTTCCCTGAGGGAAGACGAAACCTGTCCCTCGTCGTCTCCCTCTTCCTCTCCCTCGTTGTCTCCCTTGTCGTCTCCCTCTTCCTCTCCCTCGTTGTCTCCCTCGTCGTCTCCCTCTTCCTCTCCCTCGTTGTCTCCCTCGTCGTCTCCCTTGTCCTCTTTCTCGTCCTCTATCTCGTCCTCTTTCTCGTCCTCTTCCTCTTCCTAATCCTCTTCTCCGGAGACGATTGCGAAGAAAACGGAGATTGTTAATGCAATTCTTGTCGCTGTTGTTGCTGTTGCTGCTGCTGCTGTTGCTGCTGCTCTTGCTGCTGCTGCTGCTGCTGCTGCTGTTGCTGCTCTTGCTGCTGCTGCTACTACTGCTGCTGCCACTATTGCTGTTGTTGCTGCTGCCGCCGCCGCTGCAACTGTTGCTTCTACAGTCCCTGTTGCTGCTGCTGTTGCTGCTGCTGCTGCTGCTGCTGCTGCTGCTGCTGCTGCTGCTAGTAGTAGTAGATATTTTCACAAGATTTGCATGCAGTTAGAAGCAGGAGGAAGCATGGCACCCACATTGTAGGGTCAGCAGCGGAGGCACAGCCCCGGGGAGCACACAGCCACACTCATTACGTGAAGATGACTTCTTGAGAACGACGGATAGTAGACGGATAGTAGACGGATAGTAGACGGATAGTAGACGGATAGTAGACGACTTGGTAGTTCGCTCCGAGGCTTCCTGCTGGGAACTAAGAGGTATCGTGTGTTATCTAATTAGTGAGAGTTACGGAAGCAGTTGTAGAAGAAAGATATTCAGCTTGTTAAAGGGAGGATAATGAGTGTGTAGTAGAGGTCGTGTACGGTGACATTCACTGCATTATTAATGGAGCTGATTACGTCGGAGCGCTCAGTAGTCGCACGAGGAGACTCTTTACCGTAGAGTTTTTTAGAGATTAGGGTTTTTTTTTTTACAGAAATGGCTAGTTTATTTTGTACCCCATATTCATCATGTGGACGTTATTGCAAGAACATATGAATATACATGAAGTGTAGCAACTAGACCCCAAAAAGGTTAACAGGAGCACATCTGGATTTATATCTACAGTTCACATATCTGTTACAGGCAAATTAATATATCTGGTATTATATTTTCATTAATAAGATGTCTTGACATGTCACATAGGTTATCTATATATTCCTTAATAAGGGGACAATTAAACACACATTGTTCAAAATAGTGACCATAGGCCTGGCTACATACTTTGCATTTGATTTGATCATTATCTCTGTCTGCCAAACTGTCAGAAGTACTTGTAACGAAGCCTAAGCCTGACCATTAGAACATCAGCCAGTCTGTTCACACTGCAAGTTGCTCCATAAACATACTTATCTACGTATATGTTATCATAACGGGTTATAGATTTACTCAGGTTTCTAACCGCATTCCTATAACATTCACTTTGATTATTTTCTTCTCTCCTAATATTATTCCTCATGCTAGACACAGATATACCAAAGTTATATTCTACATTCTTCTTCAGGTACTTTTCTTGACTAATGTGTCAACTTTATCATGAAGGAGTAATCCAGTGTGTTATGGAATCCATAACAATTGCACATTAACCTATTTTTCCCGGACTAGACAAGAGTATTGATAGTTTTTAATGATTTTGTCACAATCGCTTGTTCACTTCTGTCCTTTTTATTGCTATTTCGTTCCTCTCCCTTTTTCTTTCTCTCCCTCACTTCCAACATTTCAAAAAACTGAGATATGTAAAAATTTATGTATATTATTATTTGAATATTTGTATTCAGATGACCTCTCACCATGCCGGGGATGCCTAGGGGATGCCGGGGGTGCCTAGGGGATGCCGGGAGTGCCTAAGGGATGTCGAGGGTGCCTACGGGATGCCGGGGGGTGTCTAGTGGATGCCTGGGGGATGCCGGGGTGCCGGGGGTTTCCAACGGGGTGCCGGGAGGGATGTTAAGGGTGTCAGTGGCCTCATTAGTGAGTGTCCTCCCAGCTGACACCTTGACACATTGTGTCGCTTGGAAAATCAAAACACTGCTGCCTTACACTCACCCTGAACACACACACACACATGGCACAAGGTACTTGAAGCAGGAAGAGAGTGAACCTAGTAGCGACCAGAGAAGAGACGGGGTCCAGGAACTGTGAATCGACCCCTTAACCATATAGGTGAATACACACAAACACCTCACATCCTTACGCCCACTTGTGGGGCATGGCAAATGTTGCAATCCGGGGTAGGACACTAGATGCCAGACAACACAACATAACAACTGAAAACAAGACAAGAAATCTTCAAAAACACATTAAATTAATATCAAATGTGTGGTACTAAACCCCATTAATTAAGTGAGAAACATTTTTCTCATCTACCTGGTTTGTGTGGCACTTAAACTAACATCTGAACGCCACATACAACATATCACATGTCGTCACTATGCTGTTTATGCGCAGTTAGATTCCAGATTGCCCTAGCGTCTGGAAGCAGCATTTAACCTTACGAATTATATATTCGTCGCTGGATTCAGGAGTTCCTTCGTATGTAACGCTAATATAACCCTATGTACATTTAATTCAAAATTGAGAAGCAAAACAGTGAGCTTCCAGCTAGTTCTCTGAGTCAGAGGCGGAGTTTAGTATTTCCAGTTATGCATCAGGTAAATATTTAATCCCGTAAATGTGGACCTAATGTGACTGTTGAAGTATTCCATGTGTGAACGCAATGGGTCTGCTGTGTTGGCACTGTAACAGCCTGACGCATCGAGCAGGTATGCAGAGAAACAAGGTATAAAGTGATCTCATATGCAATTCCAACTGATATTTTAAGTTGATGGTTCACAGCCACAGCAGTACAAAAGTGAGATGTCATAACAGTGTTGACAAAAGGAAAGTCCCGCGTTGCCTAGTTATAGAACACGTAGGAAATGTGTGAAAGACAGAGAATGCGGAGTCATGAGGTAAATTGCACCAGTCGAATCCTGACTTGTATACCCTACGAGCTATAACTTGAAGGGAAATTAATTTTTGAACAACGAGCGAAAAGTGCCCAAGCCAGGAGGTGCTAGTCTAACGCTGACCTCTCCAGAAACTAACAATTAACATAGTGCAACATTGCACAATGAGCAGTTTCGTGCAACAACCTCGTCTAAGATTGTGGACGATAAGTTCTACTAGAAAACGATCGAATCTGTAAAGCCCTTGACTCTTTTTCTCTCTGTGAGAGAGAAATATATATGTTCCGAGTTTTGCCTTGTTCAGAGGACGATGGTGAATGGTCAGTGTAGATGAATGGTTCACAGTGTAGATGAATGGTTCACAGTGTAGATGAATGGTTCACAGTGTAGATGAATGGTTCACAGTGTAGATGAATGGTTCAGAGAACCGACAAGTTGATAAATAAGACACGTTCTACATTCGCCCCTCAGAGGCTTCATCAGTCCAATACAAAGAAGAATGATGACGATCAGAAGGGATTGAGATAATAATCAGTCCCTCAGCTTGGAGGGACTGATTACCTCAATCTGACCTTTATATTGGACTGATGAAGCCACTGTGTGGCGAAACGTTTCCACAATAAAGATGCCCAAGAGTTGCACATGAGTCTAATTTATCAAAGGTGACATTCAACTCCTGGGTTGTCCTAACAGCTGACTGATGTCGTCATAATGTTGCTTCAAGCAAGTCTCCTGATTGTCTTACACAGGACAGGTGGCACAGGCCAAGAAACCTTATGAACGCCATCCACTTCATTACTTGGCGTATTTTTATTAAACTTTACTTGATTATCCCCGTATTTTCCTCTCCGGTATTGTCCTCTCCAGTATTTTCCTCTCCGGTATTGTCCTCTCCAGTATTTTCCTCTCCATTATTTTCCTCTATTATTTTCCTCTCCAGTATTTTCCTCTCCGGCATTGTCCTCTCCAGTATTTTCCTCTCCGGTATATTCCTCTCTGGCATTGTCCTCTCCAGTATTGTCCTCTCCAGAATTGTCCTCTCCATTATTTTCCTCTCCATTATTGTCCTCTCCATTATTTTCCTCTCCAATATTTTCCCCTCCAACATTGTTTATTTGCAATTATACCTCATTTTTTATGACAATTTAAAACTGTGAACGGAATTGACATCAATTTTCTCTTACTCTTTCAAAGTTTAAAATAATTCTTTTTTTCCCCATTTCATAAAAATAACAATGTATAAATCACTAGAAATTCCGGCGACAGCAAGACTCAGCCAGGGGCGTCACGATGATGTGTACAAAAAATAAATATTAATTAAATCAAAATTCGAATCGAAAAATATAATGTCTGCATTTGGTCGTAAATGGTGACCGTGTTGGTGATAAACTGCATGTGTGACCTGGAGGCTGGTGCTTGAGTGAGACCTGGAGGCTGGTGCTTGAGTGAGACCTGGAGGCTGGTGCTTGAGTGAGACCTGGAGGCTGGTGCTTGAGTGAGACCTGGAGGCTGGTGCTTGAGTGAGACCTGGAGGCTGGTGCTTGAGTGAGACCTGGAGGCTGGTGCTTGAGTGAGACCTGGAGGCTGGTGCTTGAGCGAGACCTGGAGGAGGCTGGTGCTTGGGTGAGACCTGGAGGAGGCTGGTGCTTGGGTGAGACCTGGAGGAGGCTGGTGCTTGAGTGAGACCTGGAGGCTGGTGCTTGAGCGAGACCTGGAGGAGGCTGGTGCTTGGGTGAGACCTGGAGGAGGCTGGTGCTTGGGTGAGACCTGGAGGAGGCTGGTGCTTGAGTGAGACCTGGAGGAGGCTGGTGCTTGGGTGAGACCTGGAGGCTGGTGCTTGAGTGAGACCTGGAGGCTGCTACTTGAGTGAGACCTGGAGGAGGCTGGTGCCTGAGTAGTTCTCTTAACACCTTCACCTACAGTTCACTTTCTACTTCCTGTACATCATTTTCAGTTCAACACAAACAACGAACAACGTTAATGTTCACTACGGTGAGTGAACACAGACATACACAGTAGCCCGCCCATATATTCAGAGGCTCAGTGTTGTTTTTCCCCTCCAAACGAGAATGCCTCATTAGATCGGCTTCAAATTGTCAACCCTGGCGTACTGTGACTAGGAGGAATGGTTAGTGAAGCTGCCTGCATCATCAGGCGCCTCTGCTCAAGTTCATATAGCTCAAACGTACAATATCTAGACTTGTGCGATATCTAGAGAAATCCTCTTCCAATTGGCTTTAAATCTTCAAATCAGGTGTTGGTTAGTGGAAGGTTTCACTACGATCTAGGCGCCGTAGTTGAAAATTTCCAATATTTATTGAAGACACTGAGATATTACTGTCCACACAATAACTGATTAATGCCTCTCCTGATTGGCTTGAAACTTTTCAGTGTAGAGGTTTAATCGTGTTAAAGACTGATGGGGCACTCTGTGCTGTTCTCCTAGCTTGTGTTGAGGTAGAGTGGGCTGAGCTTGTAGGACACGGGGATAACTTTCTCGGGTCAAGCAGGCGATCGAAATCCATATATTATTAATTAGTTTTTTTGTGTGGTTCTGATAGCTTTCTTTTGTTCCGCGACAGTTTATCCTTCTCATTCTCTCTCTCTCTCTCATTCTCATTCCCACTTTCAATGTCTCATTATCTTTCATTCTCTCTCTCTCTCTCTCTCTCTCTCCAAACATTCCTCCTCGGTCTCCTCCTCCTCCTCCTCCTCCTCTATCTCCTCTTCCTTCCCCACCCACTAATATTCCAGCAGTTCTGATAATGGGGCCCCGAGACCCATTAGTGTGTCTCCGTTAACACCTTTAAGAGAGATGGTAAAAAACAGGAATTAGATAAAAAAGTGCCTTAGATTTCGAGAGACTCCTCCTGTTTTGAAGTGGTGTATAAGTACTGTACAACCTGCTGTACACTCTACTGTACATCATACTGTGCATCACAGTGTACATCACACTGTACATCATACTGTGCATCACAGTGTACATCACAGTGTATACCACACTGTACATCAGTGTACATTACACTGTACACCACACTGTACATCAGTGTACATTACACTGTACACCACACTGTACATCAGTGTACATTACACTGTACACCACACTGTACATCATACTGCACACCAAACTGTATATCACAGTATGCATCACACTGTACACCATACTGTGCATCATACTGTACACCACACTGTACATCATACTGTACACCACACTGTACATCACAGTGTACATCAGTGTACATTACACTGTACACCACGCTGTACATCAGTGTACACCACACTGTACACAACTTGGTCAATGCCTCAAATATTGCACAATACCATCATACATGTATCACCTCTCTTGAAAAGCAACAATAACACAATTATACGTAAGGGAAACAATAAAAAAAAAAGAACTTCCTTTTTTCCCATCTGAAATGCTTTTATTTTCATCATTTCGACGAACTGATGACCATCATCGGGACCCGTGAGGGAGAGTCCCAACTCTGATATTGTATTTTACACACAAGAGTTGTCGTCGTGTCTCGTGTGTCGTGTTGGATGATGAAGGAGATTGCTGGGCGTGTAGTGGCCCAGACTCACTCAACTTTCAACCTCTCAGTTATTCAACTTCTCCCATTCAAACAGCTCACCTTAAACTAATTGAAGGGTGTTGTTAACCTGGAGGGTGTTGCTACCAGGATGGTGTTGCTAACCTGGAGGGTGTTGCTACCAGGAGGGTGTTGTTAACCTGGAGGGTGTTGCTACCTGGAGGGTGTTACTACCAGGAGGGTGTTGCTACATGGAGGGTGTTGCTACCAGGAGGGTGTTGCTACCAGGAGGGTGTTGCTACCAGGAGGGTGTTGCTACCTGGAGGGTGTTGTTAACCTGGAGGGTGTTGTTAACATGGAGGGTGTTGTTAACATGGAGGGTGTTGTTAACCTGGAGGGTGTTGTTAACCTGGAGGGTGTTGTTAACCTGGAGGGTGTTGTTAACCTGGAGGGTGTTGTTAACCTGGAGGGTGTTGTTAACCTGGAGGGTGTTGTTAACCTGGAGGGTGTTGCTACCTGGAGGGTGTTACTACCAGGAGGGTGTTGTTAACCTGGAGGGTGTTGATAACCTGGAGGGTGTTGATACCTGGAGGGTGTTACTACCAGGAGGGTGTTGTTAACCTGGAGGGTGTTGTTAACCTGGAGGGTGTTGCTACCTGGAGGGTGTTACTACCAGGAGGGTGTTGTTAACCTGGAGGGTGTTGTTAACCTGGAGGGTGTTGCTACCTGGAGGGTGTTACTACCAGGAGGGTGTTGTTAACCTGGAGGGTGTTGCTACCTGGAGGGTGTTGCTACCTGGAGGGTGTTGTTAACCTGGAGGGTGTTGCTACCTGGAGGGTGTTACTACCAGGAGGGTGTTGTTAACCTGGAGGGTGTTGTTAACCTGGAGGGTGTTGCTACCTGGAGGGTGTTACTACCAGGAGGGTGTTGTTAACCTGGAGGATGTTGCTACCTGGAGGGTGTTGCTACCTGGAGGGTGTTGTTAACCTGGAGGATGATGCTACCTGGAGGGTGTTGTTAACCTGGAGGGCGTTGTTAACCTGGAGGGTGTTGCTACCTGGAGGGTGTTACTACCAGGAGGGTGTTGTTAACCTGGAGGGTGTTGTTAACCTGGAGGGTGTTGCTACCTGGAGGGTGTTACTACCAGGAGGGTGTTGTTAACCTGGAGGGTGTTGTTAACCTGGAGGGTGTTGCTACCTGGAGGGTGTTACTACCAGGAGGGTGTTGTTAACCTGGAGGGTGTTGCTACCTGGAGGGTCTTGCTACCTGGAGGGTGTTGCTACCTGGAGGGTGTTGCTACCTGGAGGGTGTTGTTAACCTGGAGGATGATGCTACCTGGAGGGTGTTGCTAACCTGGAGAGTGTTGTTAACCTGGAGGGTGTTGCTACCTGAAGGGTGTTGTTAACCTGGAGGGTGTTGCTACATGGAGGGTGTTGCTACCTTGATGGTGTTGCTACCTGGAGTGTACCTACCTGGAGAGTGTTCATATCTAGAGGATGTTCCTACCTGGAGGGTGTTGCTACCTGGAGTGTACCTACCTGGAGGGTGTTCCTACCTGGAGTGTACTTACCTGGAGGGTGTTGCTACCTGGAGGGTGTTCCTACCTAGAGGATGTTCCTACCTGGAGGGTGTTCCTACCTAGAGGATGTTCCTACCTGGAGGGTGTTCCTACCTAGTGTACCTACCTGGAAGGTGTTGCTATCTGGAGTGTACCTACCTGGAGGATGTTCAGGGGGGTCAACGCCTCCGAAGCCAGAGCTGTTCTCTCTCTTGCTTTGCTTCTAAGCGGCTCTGATGTTGTTTGTATGATCATACGACTGGTGTATGATCATACGACTGGTGTATGATCATACGACTGGTGTATGATCATACGACTGGTGTATGATCATACGACTGGTGTATGATCATACGACTGGTGTATGATCATACGACTGGTGTATGATCATACGACTGGTGTATGATCATACGACTGGTGTATGATCATATGACTGGTGTATATGCTGACGTAGTCTCCGTTGGAAGTCATGCGTTTCCTCTATGCAACATTTATCACGATCGGAGCAAAGGAATTCTGTAAATCCGAATGAATGTTGTTGTGACTGTCCCCTCTCTTGCCCGCATTTCACTTCCAACCCGCTGATCATTGGCCAAAATTTTAAGCTGGTTGATCGTGTGGTTTAAGGAGACACGTTAATAAAATCTAGGTAATATTTATTCGGAAAACGTTTCGCTCCTGGGATGTTGATCACTCTCAAGGTGATCAGGATCCCGGGACCGAAACGTTGTTTAAGTGAATATGTCGTAGTGTTTGCTGGTGCGTTTCCTTCCTGTGTTAGTTACCCTGGTCGCTCCTCGCTGGTCGCTCCTCGCTGGTCGCTCCTCGCTGGTCGCTCCTCACTGCTCGCTCCTCGCTGGTCGCTCCTCACTGCTCGCTCCTCGCTGGTACATAGTGTGTTGTGTGTGTGGGGAAGAGAGACGAAGAATCCGGTGATTACCGCTCGGGGGTCATTTCCAGCAACCAGGCCTAATAAAACCAATTAGAGCGAGACATCCAACCCGAAATGGAAATTAACCGCCGTAGCCGCAGATCGTAACTACGTGGTTATTGCTAATTTTCTCTCTTCTCCCCCTCCCCCGTCTCCCTCTCTTCTCCTACCACATAGCCTCTATTTGTCTCCGCGTCCCTCCCTCCCACCAGCCTTCCTATCCCTCCCCCTCACCCTTATTTTGGATTAGTGGAGTAGTTCCTTCCTCTCCTTCTTCCTATATTCTTAACGAGTCTGGTTAGTATCATTATTTATCACTCTTTGTATATGAATCTCAGTATCTGCTACCTTATTATATATACATACATATATATATATTTTTTTTTTTTTTTTTTTTCAACAAGTCGGCCGTCTCCCACCGAGGCAGGGTGACCCAAAAAGAAAGAAAATCCCCAAAAAGAAAAAACTTTCATCATCATTCAACACTTTCACCACACTCATACATAATCACTGTCTTTGCAGAGGAGCTCAGATACTACAGCTGAGAAAAGTCCCTCCCAGCTGTCACTATCTCAGACCCTCCTTTAAAGTGCAGGCATTGTACTTCCCATTTCCAGGACTCAAGTCCAACTAAATCAATTAACTGGTTTCCTGAATCCCTTCACACAATGTTACCCTGCTCACACTCCAACAGATCGTCATGTCCCAAAACCATTCGTCTCCATTCACTCCTATCTAACACGCTCACACATGCTTGCTGGAAGTCCAAGCCCTCGCCCACAAAACCTCCTTTACCCCTTCCCTCCAACCTTTCTAGGACGACACCTACCCGCCTTCCTTCCCTCCCTACAGATTTATACGCTCTCCAAGTCATTCTACTTTGATCCATTCTCTCTAAATGACCAAACCACCTCAACAACCCTCTTCAGCCCTCTGACAAATACTTTTAGTAACTCCACACCTTCTCCTAATTTCCACATTCCGAATTTTCTGCATAATATTTACACCACACATTGCCCTTAGACAGGACATCTCCACTGCCTCCAGCCTCCTCCTCGCTGCAGCATTTGCAACCCATGCTTCACACCCATATAAGAGTGTTATACCACTATACTTTCACATTCCCTCTTGCCTCCATGGATAACGTTTTTTGTCTCCACAGATACCTCAATGCACCACTCCCCTTTTTTTCCTTCATCAATTCTATGGTTAACCTCATCCTTCATAAACCCATCTGCTGACACATCAACTCCCAAATATCTGAAAACATTTACTTCTTCCATAATCCCTCTCCAATGTGATATCCAATTTTTCTTTATTTAAATCGTTTGATACCCTCATCACCTTACTCTTATCTATGTTCACTTTTAACTTTCTACCTTTACACACTCTCCCAAACTCGTCCACTAACCTTGCAACTTTTCTTTAGAATCTCCCATAAGCACAGTATCATCAGCAAAAAGTAACTGTGTCAACTCCCATTTTGCATTTAATTCTCCATAATTTAATCCCACCCCTCTCCCCAACACCCTAGCATTTACTTCTTTTACAACCCCATCTATAAATATATTAAACAACCATGGTGACATTACACATCCCTGTCTAAGACCTACTTTTACCGGGAAGTAATCTCCCTCTCCTACACACCCTAACCTGAGCCTCACTATCCTCATAAAACTCTTTACAGCCTTCAGTAACTTACTACCTATTCCATACACTTGCAACATTTGCCACATTGCTCCCCTATCCACTCTATCATATGCCTTTTCTAAATCCATAAATGCAATAAAACTTCTTACCTTTATCTAAATACTGTTCACATATATGCTTCACTGTAAACACTTGATCTACACATCCCTTACCCACTCTAAAGCCTCCTTGCTCATCTGCAATCCTACTCTGTCTTACCTCTAATTCTTTCAATAATAACCCTGCCATACACTTTACCTGGTATACTCAGTAAACTTATTCCCCATAATTTTTACACTCTCTTTATCCCCCTTCCCTTTATATAAAGGAACTATACATGCTCGCTGCCAATCCCTAGGTACCTTCCCTCTTTCATACATTTATTAAACAAAAATACCAACCACTCCAGCACTATATCCCCCTGCTTTTAACATTTCTGTCATGATTCCGTCAATTCCAGCTGCTTTACCCCTTTCATTCTACGTAATGCCTCACGCACCTCCCCCACACTCACATCCTGCTCTTCTTCACTCCTAAACGATGTTGTACCTCCCTGGCCAGTACATGAAATTATCGCCTCCCTCTTTTCATCGACATTTAAAAGTTCCTCAAAATATTCCCGCCATCTACCCAATACCTCCAGCTCCCCATCTACTAACTCCCTACTCTGTTTTTAACTGACAAATCCATTCGTTCCCTAGGCTTTCTTACCTTGTTTATCTCACTCCAAAATTTTTTCTTGTTTTCAGCAAAATTTCTTGACAGATCCTCTCCCATTCTTTCATCCGCTCTTCTTTGCACTCTCTCACCACTCTCTTCACCTTTCTTTTACTCTCCATATACTCTGCTCTTCTACTAACACTTTGTTTTGTAAAAACCTCTCATAATCTACCTTTTTTCTTTTATCACACCCCTTTTCTTCTTCATTCCACCACTCACCCTCTTCCTCCTGCACCCACCCTCCTATAACCACAAACTTCTGCCCCACATTCTAATACTGCATTTTTAAAACTATCCCAACTCTCTTCAACCCCCACTACTCCTACTTGCACTAGCCCACCTTTCTGCCAATAGTTGCTTATATCTCACCCTAACTTCCTCCTCCTTAGTTTATACACTTTTACCTCTCTTACTTGCTGTTGCCATTTTCCTTTTGTCCCATCTACCTTTTACTCTAACTGTAGCTACAACCAAATAATGATCTGATATATCCGTTGCCCCTCTATAAACATGTACATCCTGAAGCCTACTCATCAACCTTATCCACCAATACATAATCCAACAAACTACTTTCCTTACGTGCTATATCATACCTTGTATATTTATTTATCCTCTTTTTCATAAAATATGTATTACTTATTACCAAACCTCTTTCTACACATAGCTCAATTAATGGCTCCCCATTTACATTTACCCCTGGCACCCCAAATTTACCTACTACTCCATCCACAACATTTTTACCCACTTTAGCATTAAGATCCCCAACCACAATTACTCTCACTTGGTTCAAAACTCCCACACACTCACTCAACATTTCCCAAAATCTCTCTCTCTTCTACACTTCTCTTCTCCAGGTGCATAAACACTTACTATAACCCACTTTTCACATCCAACCTTATTTTACTCCACATAATCCTTGAATTTATACATTTATATTCCTTCTTTACCTGCCATAACTGATTATTCAACATTATTGCCACTCCTTCTTTAGCTCTAACTCTATTTGAAACCCTGATCTAATCCCATTTATTTCTCCCCACTGAAACTCTCCTACCCCCTTCAGCTTTGTCTCACTTAAAGCCAGGACATCCAGCTTCTTTTCATTCATAACATCTACAATCATCTCTTTCTTATCATTCCACAACATCCACGCACATTCAAACATCCCACTTTGACGATTTTCTTCTTCTTTTTAGTAAGCTATACAGGAAAAGGGGTTACTAGCCCATTGTTCCCGGCATTTTAGTTGACTTTTACAACACGCATGGCTTACGGAGGAAAGATTCTTATTCCACTTCCCATGGATATGAAAGGGAAAAGCAATAAGAACAAGAACTATTAAGATAAAATCAAAGAAAACTCAGATGAGTGTGTATACAATAAACGTGTACATGTTTGCGTAGTGTGACCTAAGTGTAAGTAGAAGTAGCAAGACGTACCTGAAATCTTGCATGTTTATGAGACAGAAAAAAGACACCAGCAATCCTACCATCATGTAAACAGTTTCAGGTTTCTGTTTCACAGTCACCTGGCAGGATGGTAGTACCTCCTGAGTGGTTGTTATATATATATATATATAATATATATATATATATATATATATATATATATATATATATATATATATTTTTTTTTTTTTTTTTTCAACAAGTCGGCCGTCTCCCACCGAGGCAGGGTGACCCAAAAGAAAGAAAATCCCCAAAAAGAAAAAACTTTCATCATCATTCAACACTTTCACCACACTCAAAATAATCACTGTCTTTGCAGAGGAGCTCAGATAGGTGGGGTCCACCTCTGGTGTCAATTGTGGGACCCATTGCTCTGAGAAGTGGATAAAAGACTTCAAGGAAGAATATTAGATTTCTTTCTGAAGCCATTTGAATATTCCACTTCCCTACCACCCCATTTTTTTTTTTACAAACTTTATTTCAAGACAAGATACAATGGGAGTAAAACAACATAGATAACAACTCAGAGCTACATCTCAAATACTTCGTCCAACTCCCGGCAGTGGCCGCGTGCCCAGAATACTGACATTTCCCTCTGATCGCAACACTGAGTTCTGAAAGAGGAAGCTGGTCGCCCTGTGGTCCTTGGTTTCTATGATGAGTTTTCCACCCAGCTCCTTGAGAAACTTTAGAGCACACTTGCCCCATGCTCCATGGGGCTCCGACCCTATTGGGATGAAGTTATAGCAAGAGGGAAGGTCTTCATATTTGCGGGTCTTCTGGGTCTCCCTGTGGCTGGCAGCTCCACCCTTCGGCTAAGGAGGTGGCAGGTAGGTGTCTGCCAATGTGGCAGCACAGGTGTAGTCCCAGCAATCTGCTTACCATCCTTCCAGGGTAGCATGGTGGCTCCATCAGGGCGCTTTGACTTCCATCAGACCTCTGCACTTGGGGTTCCTGCTGAGCTGGGCAACGGGCTGGGCGAGGCTTCTCTTTATGATGTCATTAACCTCCTCATGTCTATACTTCCTTTCTGATGTGTGACACACTAGACCATGAAGTCCGAATTGATCAGCCGTCGCCCTGCCGCAAATACACCTATGTTCGGTGAGTATGGGGCGGCTAGGCGAAGAGCAACACCAATCCGAATGGCCTGTGGGTCGAGTCGAGTGCCCAGAGAGGAATTGGGAACAGCAAGAAGGAAATCTCCTGGGGTGTGGTGCCTTCACCGCTAGGAGACGAGCTTGTCCTTTCCTGAAGCGTTGGTGAGCATTGTGTTGGAAAATTTTTCCATGATCGGTTTGTCCAGTGGGACTGTTTGTGCTCTTTGGGAGGAGTGGTCTACTGGGGGAGAATAATATATATATATATATATATATATATATATATATATATATATATATATATATATATATTAAGGTAGCAGAGTAACACATCTAGCCGCTAGGTGTGTTACTCTTGGTCTGAGGACATACGGTGGGTGGGTTCTAAGCTAATTTCATTCTTATCCCAGTTTGGTACTAGTCTCCACAAGCATGACCAGCCCACTGACCACACAATCCTACAAAAACAAAGCACCCAGCGCTAGGTGTGCTTAGCTGGGTGTGTTACTCTGAGGAATAGGTGGTGGTGGGGTGCCTGTTGAGGCTAGTACACCAAACGGGGATAAGAATGAAATTAGCTTAGGGGCACCCACACCCACACCTCAAACTCCTCCTCTCTTACACCTTCTACTTTGTATTGACTGATGAAGCCACTGTATGGGAAACGTTTCCTAATAAAGATACCCAAGTGTTGCATATGTGTTCTAATTATAACTTGTCGGTTCTCTGAACTATTCATCAAGACCTGATAAAATTTCCATGTCCTCGACCAAGAGTAACACACCTAGCGTGGCTGGGTGCTTGGTTCTGTAGCATTGTGTGGTCCAGTGGGTTAAGGCACAAATTTGTGGATGAGTGGATAAAAGTGTCACTTGGGAACTGCCGTCCCTGTAAGGGATCGAGTCCTGCTGACTGTGATCTTTCTT
>WNWK01016164.1:0-45690 GCA_009830355.1 Cherax destructor
AAGGGCGGGGGGGAAATTGCTGACCTTGAAAATATGAAAGAAGAAACCTTCACGGCACATAAGTGCGATAAACCACCTCAATTACTGGGAAGCGAAGTTCTAAGCCTGTACTCTCTAGAACGCAGGCGGGAGATACATTATTTATACACATGGAAAATTCTCGAGGGCTTGTACCAAACTTGCACACAAAAATCCTCCTCGAAAGCAAAAGACTCGGCAGGCGATGTAACATCCCCGAATGAAGAGCAGGGTGCCACTAGCACGTTGAGGGACAACACAATAGTGTCAGGGCCCAAGACTGTTCAACTGCCTCCCAGCATACATCAAGGGATTGCCAAAAACCTGGCTGTCTTCAAGCAGGCACTGGACAGGCACCAAAGTCGTACCTGACCAGCCAGGCTGTGGTTCGTACGTTGGACTGCGTGCGGCGCAGTAAAAACCTGGTTGATCAGGCTCTGGTCAACAGGAGGCCTGGTCCAGACCGGACCGCGAGGGCGATTGAAACCTGGAATTCTCTCGGTGGACTCCAGGTAACATCTTGGCAGGTGATAGCTGTGGCAGGTGATAGCTGTGGCAGGTGATAGTTGTGGCAGGTGATAGTTGTGGCAGGTGATAGGTGTGGCAGGTGATAGGTGTGGCAGGTGATAGCTGTGGCGGGTGATAGCTGTGGCAGGTGATAGCTGTGGCGGGTGATAGTTGTGGCGGGTGATAGTTGTGGCGGGTGATAGTTTGGCAGGTGATAGTTGTGGCGGTGATAGTTGTGGCAGGTGATAGTTGTGGCGGTGATAGGTGTGGCAGGTGATAGTTGTGGCAGGTGATAGCTGTGGCAGGTGATAGCTGTGGCGGGTGATAGTTGTGGCGGGTGATAGTTGTGGCGGGTGATAGTTGTGGCGGGTGATAGTTGTGGCGGGTGATAGTTGTGGCGGGTGATAGTTGTGGCGGGTGATAGTTGTGGCGGGTGATGGTTGTGGCGGGTGATGGTTGTGGCGGGTGATGGTTGTGGCGGGTGATGGTTGTGGAAGGTGATGGCCGTGGAAGGTGATGGCCGTGGAAGGTGATGGCCGTGGAAGGTGATGGCCGTGGAAGGTGATGGCCGTGGAAGGTGATGGCCGTGGAAGGTGATGGCCGTGGCAGGTGATGGCCGTGGATGAGTGATAGCCGTGGCGGTGATAGCCGTGGCGGTGATGGCGTGGCGGGTGATGGCCGTGGCGGTGATTGGGTGGCAGGTGATGGCCGTGGCAGGTGATGGCCGTGGCAGGTGATGGCCGTGGCAGGTGATGGCCGTGGCAGGTGATGGCCGTGGCAGGTGATGGCCGTGGCAGGTGATGGCCGTGGCAGGTGATGGCCGTGGCAGGTGATGGCCGTGGCAGGTGATGGCCGTGGCAGGTGATGGCCGTGGCAGGTGA
Organism: Cherax destructor; assembly: GCA_009830355.1. Classification (NCBI taxonomy): domain Eukaryota; kingdom Metazoa; phylum Arthropoda; class Malacostraca; order Decapoda; family Parastacidae; genus Cherax; species Cherax destructor. Next base: position 1,407 of record WNWK01016164.1, read on the forward strand.
TGGCCGTGGAAGGTGATGGCCGTGGAAGGTGATGGCCGTGGCAGGTGATGGCCGTGGCAGGTGATGGCTGTGGCAGGTTGTTAAGCAGTAAAATATTTTATAAAAAAACGCTCCATGGTTAATGTCATTTACCGAGTTTGTACTGGAACGAGACGTGTATTATTTCCGTTAAGGCAGAGTGGCCAGGACAGGAGCAGAGGTGGTGTTGAGAGAGTTAGTACACTTAGGAAGGCGGCTGGCTGAAGTCATTCATTGGACCTTGTCAGTAGGTGCTTTGGCGAGTTTTTTTTTTTTTTTTTTTGTATAATATAAGTTATTTTATATTCACATGTTCTCCTGTTTTATAAGGCTCTAGTGTGTGAAAGGGTCTGTTTTGGATATTATAACTTAAACTATAGGCTGAGTGGCCAGCAGGAAAGGGGGGTTATGCAGGCTTCGTGTTTATAAATGTTTATATAGTGAACTGGAGTGTGGTGGTTTTTTGTAAAGTAAATTTTATTTCATTGCAATTTTACATTGATATTTGTAGTTACAATCATTAACTGAAGTGCAAGGAGAGCCACTGACATGCCATGGCATTAGGGGCAGCTTTCTCTAGTGACTTAGACTAGAGTCTACCTGGATGAGATTCCAGGGTAACGCCCCGCGGCCCGGTCTGTACCAGGCCTCCTGTTGGACAGAGCCTGATCAACCAGGCTGTTACTGCTGGCACGCAGTCAACGTACGAACCACAGCCCGGCTGATCAGGTACCGACTTTGGTGCCTGTCCAGTGCCTGCTTGAAGACGCCAGGGTTTGTTTGTAATCCCCTGATGTATGCTGGGAGGCAGTTGAACAATCTTGGGCCCTGACACTTGTGTGTTGTCCCTCAACGTGCTAGTGGCACCCTGCTCTTCATTGGGGGATGTTACATCGCCTGCCGAGTCTTTTGCTTTCGTAGGAGTGATTTTGTGTGCAAGTTTGGTACTAAGCCCTCGAGAATTTTCCATGTGTATATAATAATGTATCTCTCCGCCTGCGTTCTAGAGAGTACAGGTTTAGGAACTTCAAGCGTTCCCAGTAGTTGAGGTGGTTTATCGCACTTATGCGTGCAGTAAAGGTTCTCTGCATATTTTCAAGGTCAGCAATTTCACCCGCCTTGAAAGGTGCAGTTAGTGTGCAACAATATTCCAGCCTAGATAGAACAAGCGATCTGTAAAAGTGTCAACATGGGCTTGATCCTAGTTTGAAGGTTCTCATTATCCATCCTGTCATTTTTCGAGCAGATGCAATTGCTACATTGTTATGGTCCTTGAAGGTGAGATCCTCTGACATGATCACTCCCAGGTCTTTGACATTAGTTTTCGCTCTATGTGTGGTTGGAATTAGTTTTGTACTCCGATGAGATTTTAATTTCCTCACGTTTTCCGTATCTGAGTAATTGAAATTTCTCATCATTCAACTTCATATTGTTTTCTCAGCCCATTTAAAGATTTGGTTTATGTCTGCTTGGAGTCTTGTAGTGTCTTCAACGTGGACACTGTCATACAGATTCAGGTGTCATCTGCAAAGGAAGACACAGCACTGTAGCTTATATCCTGTCAATGTCTGATATGAGGATGAGGAATAGGATGGGAGCAAGTACTGTGCCTTGTGGAACAGATCTTTTCACAGTAGCTGCCTCAGACTTTACTCTGTTGACTACTATTCTTTGTGTTCTACGTGTTAGGAAATTATAGATCCATCTACCAACTTTTCCTGTTATTCCTTTATCACGCATTTTGTGTGCTATTACACCATGGTCACACTTGTCAAAGGCTTTTGCAAAATCTGTGTATATAACATCTGCATTCTGTTTATCTTCTAGAGCATCCAGGACCTTGTCGTAGTGGTCCAGTAGTTGGGACAGACAGGAGCGGCCTGCTCTAAACCCATGCTGTCCTCGGTTGTGCAATTGATGGGTATCAAAGATTTTTATGATATGGGACGTTAGCGCAATTGGTCTGGTTCTTTGCTATTGCTTTACCCCTTTGTGGAGCGGGCCTATGTCTGTTGTTTTTAGTAGCTGCGGGACGATCCCAGTGTCCATGCTCCCTCTCCATAGGATGTTAAAAGCATGTGATAGGGGCTTCTTGCAGTTCTTGATGAACACGGAGTTATATGAGTCTGGGCCTGGAGCGGAGTGCATGGGCATGTCATTTATTGCCTTTTCGAAGTCATTTGGCGTCGTGATGATGTCAGAAAGGCATGCGTCTGTCAAGTTCTGCGGCACTCTCATAAAAAAAATCATTTAGGTTTTCGATTTTCAGTCTGGTTAGTGGCTCGCTAAAGACTGAGTCATACTGGGATTTAAGTAACAAACTCATTTCCTTGCTGTCATCTGTGTAGGACCCATCCGTTTTAAGTAGGGGCCCAATACTGGTTGTTGTTCTCGACTATGATTTTGCATAGGAAAACAAATACTTAGGGTTTCTTTCAATTTCATTTATGGCTCTTAGTTCTTCCCGTGTCTCTTGATTCCTATAGGATTCCTTTAGTTTTAATTCGATGTTTGCTATTTTTCTGACTAGTGTCTCCCTACGTATTTCAGAGATATTGGCCTCCTGTAGCCGCTCCGTTATTCTGTGCCTTCGCCTGTATAGGGAGTGCCTCTCTCTTTCCAGTTTGCATCTTCTCCTTTTCCTTAAGTGAATTTGCCTTGAGCAAACCTCAAGTACCACAGAGTTAATTTGTTCAAGACATAGGTTGGGATCCGTGATGCTTAGGCAATCTTCCCAGTTTATATCATTTAGGACTTGGTTTACTTTGTCCCACCTTATGTTTTTGTTATTGAAGTTGAATTTGGAGAAAGCTCTCTCATGGCTGATCACATTTTGTTGATCTGGGGCTCCCTGCATGCATGTCTGGACCTCTATTATGTTGTGATCTGAGTATATTGTTTTTGATATGATGACATTTCGTATCAGATTATCATTGTTTGTGAAGATGAGGTCCAGCGTATTCTCTAATATTGTGGGCTCTACTATTTGCTGGTTTAAGGTGAACTTGGTGCAGAGATTTAAGTTCAAGTCTGGAAGCTAGTGTTACTTACTGTATATTGCTCAAGGGCTTCCCAAGGAACCAGGGAACTCTGAGGTGCAGACAGGACACTAATTACACCATCTTTTGCAGACAAGTTTCTTCACTGCACATGGTGTTAGGAGGGGTTATATATAAGGAAGACCAGGACACATAGCCACCCTTTTTTTCCAAGTAAGTAATCTCCTTCTAGTATTGTGTAGGCAGTGTGGGATTCCCTTACTGCAATCAGCTAGAAATTTGTACCATAGCCACTTGTAAGTCTGAGAGAAGTGTCTCAGAGTGTCGGTGTCAACAGTGCTTGCCCAGAGTGCAGCTTACAAGAGGCCAATCCAAACAAGTTTCTACAACTTGCGTGGTAAGGACCCGGCGGCCGCTGGCAACTGATTTCAAACACGAAACTCGTTAGGCCTACACTTCCGCCTTTGTTTTCACTTAACATCTATTAACTTTGTATACTATGGCACCACTGATATATTCACTATACAGATCTATCTTCACCCTATTTTCAGGGAGACTTTCCTTCCTCTGACAAATAAACGTTCTGTTTTGTTATTTCACACGGCACTTAAGTTCCCCTCTGGCTTTATGGCACTATGTTCTGGCACACTAATTCCCTTGTTTTTTGTCTCTGTATAATTGTTTTCTGCCTGGTTTGTAGCGAGCACTGGAGGGAAGTACCTTATAAGATCACTCGCACAGTTTTAAGATTCTAGCACGTAGAGGAGACCACGAAAAAACACGGAACAAGACGGACGCGTGTCTAGGCCTCTATTGAGATTTTGCTTGTTATATATTTGATTTCAAATTAGAATATGATATTACATTGTAACAAGTGTTTAGGAGGATGGTAATATAAAATTGAGATTATCTTAAGGAAAATAGTAGTAGGTTATAAGTTGTCTACCTGGAGAGAATTCCAGGGGTCAACGCTCCCGCGGCCCGGTCTGTGACCAGACCTCCTGTTGGACCAGAGCCTGATCAACCAGGCTGTTACTGCTGGCCGCACGCAGTCCAACGTACGAACCACAGCCCGGCTGATCAGGTACCGACTTGAGGTGCCTGTCCAGTGCCTGCTTGAAGACAGCCAGGGGTTTGTTGGTAATCCCCTGATGTATGCTGGGAGGCAGTTGAACAATCTTGGGCCCCTCACACTTATTGTGTTGTCCCTCAACGTGCTAGTGGCACCCCTGCTCTTCATTGGGGATGTTACATCGCCTGCCGAGTCTTTTGCTTTCGTACGGAGTGATTTTGTGTGCAAGTTTGGTACTAAGCCCTCGAGAATTTTCCATGTGTATATAATAATGTATCTCTCCGCCTGCGTTCTAGAGAGTACAGGTTTAGGAACTTCAAGCGTTCCCAGTAATTGGGTGGTTTATCGCACTTATGCGTGCGGTGAAGGTTCTCTGCACATTTTCAAGGTCAGCAATTTCACCCGCCTTGAAAGGTGCAGTTAGTGTGCAGCAATATTCCAGCCTAGATAGAACAAGCGATCTGTAAAGTGTCAACATGGGCTTGGCATCCCTGGTTTTGAAGGTTCTCATTATCCATCCTGTCATTTTCGAGCAGATGCAATTGCTACATTGTTATGGTCCTTGAAGGTGAGATCCTCTGACATGATCACTCCCAGGTCTTTGACATTAGTTTTTCGCTCTATTGTGTCGTTGGAATTAGTTTTGTACTCCGATGAGATTTTAATTTCTTCACGTTTTCCATATCTGAGTAATTAAAATTTCTCATCATTGAACTTCATATTGTTTTCTGCAGCCCATTTAAAGATTTGGTTTATGTCTGCTTGGAGTCTTGCAGTGTCTTCAACGGTGGACACTGTCATACAGATTCGGGTGTCATCTGCAAAGGAAGACACGGCACTGTGGCTTATATCCCTGTCAATGTCTGATATGAGGATAATTTAATATATAGGCATTTTTATATAAGTGAGCTTTTGCCTTTCCCTCCTAAATTAATATTGTTTAACATATAATTTCATGCTGGCCCGAGAATTGCTGTGTTTTTCAGTGTAATTTAAATGGCCCTAGACAGCAGATTGAGCACCCATTTAGGAGCCAGGACTTTTTTATTCAAGTTACGCTAATGAAGTCATAACAAAGGTGATAGTTGTGGCAGGTGATAGTTGTGGCAGGTGATAGTTGTGGCAGGTGATAGTTGTGGCAGGTGATAGTTGTGGCAGGCGATAGTTGTGGCAGGTGATAGTTGTGGCAGGTGATAGTTGTGGCAGGTGATAGTTGTGGCAGGTGATAGATGTGGCAGGTGATAGTTGTGGCAGGTGATAGTTGTGGCAGGTGATAGTTGTGGCAGGTGATAGTTGTGGCAGGTGATAGTTGTGGCAGGTGATAGCTGTGGCAGGTGATAGTTGTGGCAGGTGATAGTTGTGGCAGGTGATAGTTGTGGCAGGTGATAGTTGTGGCAGGTGATAGATGTGGCAGGTGATGTTGTGGCAGGTGATAGTTGTGGCAGGTGATAGTTGTGGCAGGTGATAGCTGTGGCAGGTGATAGTTGTGGCAGGTGATAGTTGTGGCAGGTGATAGATGTGGCAGGTGATAGTTGTGGCAGGTGATAGTTGTGGCAGGTGATAGTTGTGGCAGGTGATAGCTGTGGCAGGTGATAGTTGTGGCAGGTGATAGTTGTGGCGGGTGATAGATGTGGCAGGTGATAGTTGTGGCAGGTGATAGTTGTGGCAGGTGATAGTTGTGGCAGGTGATAGTTGTGGCAGGTGATAGTTGTGGCAGGTGATAGTTGTGGCAGGTGATAGTTGTGGCAGGTGATAGTTGTGGCAGGTGATAGTTGTGGCAGGTGATAGTTGTGGCAGGTGATAGTTGTGGCAGGTGATAGTTGTGGCAGGTGATAGTTGTGGCAGGTGATAGCTGTGGCAGGTGATAGTTGTGGCAGGTGATAGTTGTGGCAGGTGATAGTTGTGGCAGGTGATAGTTGTGGCAGGTGATAGTTGTGGCAGGTGATAGTTGTGGCAGGTGATAGATGTGGCAGGTGATAGATGTGGCAGGTGATAGTTGTGGCAGGTGATAGTTGTGGCAGGTGATAGTTGTGGCAGGTGATAGTTGTGGCAGGTGATAGTTGTGGCAGGTGATAGTTGTGGCAGGTGATAGTTGTGGCAGGTGATAGATGTGGCAGGTGATAGATGTGGCAGGTGATAGATGTGGCAGGTGATAGTTGTGGCAGGTGATAGATGTGGCAGGTGATAGTTGTGGCAGGTGATAGTTGTGGCAGGTGATAGTTGTGGCAGGTGATAGTTGTGGCAGGTGATAGATGTGGCAGGTGATAGTTGTGGCAGGCGATAGCTGTGGCAGGCGATAGCTGTGGCAGGCGATAGCTGTGGCAGGCGATAGCTGTGGCAGGCGATAGCTGTGGCAGGCGATAGCTGTGGCAGGCGATAGCTGTGGCAGGCGATAGCTATGGCAGGTGATAGTTGTGGCAGGTTGTTACGCAGTAAAATATTTTATAAAAACCGCACTATACATGTCATTTTCAGAGTTGTACTGAAACGAGACGCGTATTATTTCTGTCAAGGCAGAGTGGCCAGGACAGGAGCAGAGGTGGTGTTGAGTTAGTATGTGTTGGAAGGCGGCTGGGTGGAATCGTCATTGGTTGGATCTAGTGAGTTTCTTTTTTTTTTTTTTGGTGTATGTTATTTTCTATTCACATGCTTCCATGTTTAAGGCCCTAGTGTGTGTGCAAGGTTCTGTTTTGGAGATTATAGCGTTTAAACTGAAGGTAAGTGGCAGTACGAGCATTGGCAACACCACGTCCGTGCGTGAGCGAAAAAAATATAGAAAAATTATGAAAATTGAGTTAATCATATAGAAAAAATTGCTTAACTCATTGGCAATACAATAGTACAAGAATCAATGTAATACGACGTTTCTACAAGGAATTATAGTCATTTATATTATGTATGGTGACGGCGATGTTCGCAGCACGCCTGCTCTCAGCCCGTATATTTTTAAAAAATTTCCATTTTTTCTTTGCTGTTTTTTTTGTATTATTCATTCTAATACAATAATTGACGATTTGGCATCATATGAGAGTGGGCGGAGTTTATACATAGACTACCAGCCAACCAGGAACCGTCTTGGAACATTAGATAATGTCAGCAGAATTCCCGCTCTGAGAGAGGAACCAGAAATTATTTCATTATTACACTAATATAAATTCTATGGCTTATTTATCTATAACAATTGATCTAATATGAAATAATAAACACTATAAATAACATGTAAACGTGTTATATGCTCCAGCATGAATAAAATGAGCCCTAATATGGCGAGTCTATCAGCCATAAGGGTATAAAATTAACAAAAAAGGCACAATACCATGACTGGAACAATACACACACAACCTGCACATATGAAAAGAGAGGAGCTTAAGATGACATTTCGGTCCGACTTGGACCATTTACAAAGTCACACTAACACGGACAGGTGGAAGGGGTATTTATAGGCAGGCAGACAGGGGAGGGCACAAGACAGTGGTGGAGGGGTAATGGAGGTAGTAGTGATAGTGGTAGTGAATGTACGTCCTTCACTCTGGCTCCGCTATGTAGATGACATCTTTGGCCTCATGACTCAAGTCTCTTCCAACCATTTCTTGATGCTCTTAATAATCTTGCCCCTTCCATTAAGTTTAATGCTGATTGGGAATCTAATTCTTTGCTTCCTTTCCTTGATGTTCACGTCCACCGCTCAGTTACATGTTTTGCCTTTTCCGTGTACCGCAAGCCTATGCACAGTGGCATGTACATTCACTACTTTTCTTATCATGCCTCCTCTGTCAAGAAAATTGTTCTTATCTCCCTCTTTCTCCTTGCTCTCTGCATTTGTGATCCTCAGTTCCTTGAAGCAGAAATTTCCACTCTTCATAATTCATTTTCCCGCCTTGGCTACCCTTCCCATTTCATAGACTCTGCTTTCTCTCATGCCAAACAGACTTTCTTTCTTCTCTCCTAAACCCTCTACTCGTGGGAACTCTCCCGTCCTCTGCCTTCCCTACATCTCTGGTCTCTCTAATCTCAACAACTCTCTCCGTTCCTTAGACATCGAACTTACCTTTCGCCAGACTAACACTCTTTGCACTAATCTAGTTCATACCTCCCCTCCTTCTATAGATTCTCCTGGTGTTTACTCTATATCTTGCTCCTCCTGTCCTCTTCAGTACTTTGGAGAAACTGGCCGATCTCTTTCTGACAGACTCAGGGAGCACAAAAATAGTGTTAGGCTTGCCGACACAAATAATGCTCTTTTCTGTCATGTCAGAGATCACAGTCATCCTATTGATTGGTCTTCTGCTAAAACTGTCTACCCTACATCTAACTTTCACAGTCGCCATTTGGTTGAATCCTCCCTTATGCACAATTTTCCCTGTATGAATCTTAGCCCTGGCTTTGTCTCTGTAGATGCTTTCCTCTCCCATTACATTGTTAAATGCTCCAAACTTGAGAACACCCATGACTTAACCTGATTCCTTCCCCTTCTATCTCTTCCCCCTTCTCCTCTTTCTCCTTTCTCCTCTGGGTTTTCATTCTTTTCTTTTGCTTTGTATTTGTCCTTTATTTTATTTTCATTTTTCCCCCACTGTGTTCTTGTCCTTACCCTATGCGGGCCGCCAGCTTCATTGCAGTGCTCCTTTCCTAAATTATGACTGACTCCACTACTACTACTATCACTACTACCTCCATTACCCCTCCACCACTTTTTTGTGCCCTTCCCTGTCTGCCTGCCTGCCTATAAATACCCCTTCCACCTGTCCTGTGTGTTAGTGTGACTTTGTAAATGGTCCAAGTCAGACCGAAACGTCGTCGTAAGCTCCTCCCTTTTTAAATGTGCGGGTTGTGTGTGTATGGTATAAAATTAATTCCCTTCTTCCCATTACGTGTTCTTTGGCATGTGAGTAAGAGAAAACGGAGCTTTGGAGAGGCTAACTACACTAAAATATTAGTTTTATAAGGAAAATATTGAAACGAGCGATTTTCTAGGATTTTTTTTTTCCCGAGGTGGGTGGCCGGGCTTTTCCAGGCGAATATCTAAGAAGTAAGCTATTGACTTATTTTACTTCAATAAGCCTTTACTATTTGATTAAATGAAATAATATTCAGAGGAATCGTAAAAGAATGATTGTTCTTATTTTTAGTAATGCACTTTTGGAAATATTTCAAATATTTTTGGATTTATGTGGAAGTAAAAGGCAGATATTTTGCAATATTCAAACGACTTACATACTTTATTTTTTTGTAGAATAAAGATAAGATATTTGCAGGAAAGTGCTTCACCAGAAAATTGTATTAGCATTGTTCTTTCGGTACCAAGTCCCCAAACATCCTTACGTAGTGACATATAGGCCATGGCTAATTATTATTTAATTTTTCAGTTAAATATTTTTTTTTCTTCAGTTTTCTCAGTTGTTGTTTGGGCTATTAGCTGTGGCAGGTGATAGCTGTGGCAGGTGATAGCTGTGGCAGGTGATAGCTGTGGCAGGTAACAACTTTGGCAGGTGATAGTTGTGGAAGGTGATTGCTGTGGCAGGTGAAATTTGTGGCAGGTAATAGCTGTGGCAAGTGATAGTTGTGGCAGGTGATAGTTGTGGCAGGTGATAGTTGTGGCAGGTGATAGTTGTGGCAGGTGATAGCTGTGGCAGGTGATAGCTGTGGCAGGTGATAGCTGTAGCAGGTGATAGCTGTGGCAAGTGATAGCTGTGGCAGGTGATAGCTGTGGCAGGTGATAGCTGTGGCAGATGATAGTTGTGGCAGGTGATAGTTGCGGCAGGTGATAGCTGTAGTAGGTGATAGCTGTGGCAGGTGATAGCTGTGGCAGGTGATAGCTGTGGCAGGTGATAGCTGTGGCAGGTGATAGCTGCGGCAGGTGATAGCTGCGGCAGGTGATAGCTGCGGCAGGTGATAGTTGCGGCAGGTGATAGTTGCGGCAGGTGATAGTTGCGGCAGGTGATAGTTGCGGCAGGTGATAGTTGCGGCAGGTGATAGTTGCGGCAGGTGATAGCTGCGGCAGGTGATAGCTGCGGCAGGTGATAGCTGCGGCAGGTGATAGCTGTTTCAGGTGATAGCTGTGGCAGGTGATAGCTGCGGCAGGTGATAGCTGCGGCAGGTGATAGCTGCGGCAGGTGATAGCTGCGGCAGGTGATAGCTGCGGCAGGTGATAGCTGCGGCAGGTGATAGCTGCGGCAGGTGAGAGCTGTGGCAGGTGAGAGCTGTGTGGGACGTCAAACAAAGGTTTGAGGAAGGGCTCAAGAAGCCAGTCTTCATCTGCTTCATCTTGGTTGGGTCTTCTCTGGCTGGCGTCTTCGATCCACTCCTGGAAGCTGGGACTGGTTGTGATGTTGAGATGACTCGTCTTCGCTCCGAGGTTCCGGCGCAAGATCCTGAGTCCAACCCCCTCTTGGCTCAGCGTTGTCCTCTCCTGAAGGCTGCGGCTGGTCAATGGGCGCAGGGAGATGATGGCAGCAGGACTCATGGGTGCAGGGAAGGCGACGGCAACAGGACTCATCTCTGGAGAGGATCTCTGTAACAGGGATAGGTTGAGGATGGTTAGAGTGGGCATGGAAGGGAGCACAGATTGTGGAGGTGAGTGGAGGCCCCGTCCGGGGAAAGTTGGGGTAACCAGCAAAAGGATGGAGTAGGTGCTTGGTGGGGGGGGGGGGGAGGGGTGTTAAGAGAAGGCATGGAGAGTAAGAAAAAGGCGGTGTTAAGGGTAAAGACTCTGGTGAGGTGTGAGCAAGAGTCAGTGACAGCAGGGGAGTTTGGTAGTGGGTGCAGGTGGTGGGGAGGTGGATTGGGGAGAATGTCTAGCACTGTGTGAGGGTAAGGATGGGAGATGGGAAAATATGGGGCTTGGTGGTGATGAGTTATCTTGTTGTAGTCCAGGGACATCTGGCGAAGGTGTCTGCTGTAGAGGGTCATCTGGCAAAGGGTTCCTCTGTCAGGAGTCGTCTGGGGATGGGGTCCTCTGTCGGGGATCATCTGGCGAATGGATCCTCTGTCGGTCATCTGGCGATGGGGTCCTCTGTCGTTGGCTAGGGACCCTCCGTTGTTGGCTAGGGGCCCTCTGTCGTTGGTCAGCAACATTACCGTGTTGCTGAGCTCTGGCAGCTTGTCTGTGGGCTGTCATGTGATTCTGTCTCCCTTTCTTAGATGGAAAGGCTTCATGAAAGCCATCATAGTCGCAGGTGAAGATTAATCAGTGGTGGTGCTGCAGTTCAGGGGGCTCCCTCCTCAGCTGAATCTTCCTACGGCACCTGTACAGTGTTGAGTGAATCCCCAGGGCGCTGTTGCAACCTATACATTCATTGGAGTGAGAAGCGATGTGGAGGTGGTGTGCAGCCTGTAGGTGTCTGATCAGAGACTGTCGTAGGCTTGTCCATACTGGGCCGGTGTTCGACCATCCAGTTCTCTGTGCACCTAAAGGATTTAGGCGCCGGGAATCGGATGGTTAGGTGGGCATCTTGGCGGCGTGGTTGGTTGTCGACTTGAAGCGACCTGTCTTCCTCTGGGTTGTTGGCAGGCCCGTCTTCTTCTCTGTTGTGGTGGTCACTGGGATCGTCCATGTAGATCGTTCCACCATTGGAAGGCGCTGGGAACCGGATGGTTAGGCGAGCATCTTGGCGGCGTGGTTGTTTGCCGGCTTCCTGGTGGAGCGGCCCGTCTTCCTCTGGGTCGTTGGGGGCTCGTCTTCCTCTGTTGTTGAGAGGCCTGTCTTCTTCTGCGGCTGTAGTTGTCACTGGGGTCGTCCATGGATCTATTTACTGTAAGATTGTGGTTTGGTAAGTGAAGAGATGCAAGTCCTCCCTCCACCAAGATCTGCTGGACCACAGCGTTGTACATGCCAAGAAACTATACTGCACTGCATTCTAAGCCAAAAAGCCAATTAATAAATATATGAACTTTTTTTCTCCCTGAGGGGAGTGAACCGGATCTGTGGCAAAGGTGGAGCAAGCCCCTAGCACTTTGCCATGATCCAAAAGTCAGTTTAATATCGTAGATCCCACATGGGGATCCTATCAGATTGTCAGGGGAACGCCTTCCACCTGAACAAAATATAATGGAAAAACTAATAAAAACAAAGACTCTTGGGTAGGAAATAAACTAAGAATTTTAAGGTTTTAATAAAATATATAAAAAAATAGGCCGTTGTGGTTCTGGCTGGATGGAGAGTAGGAGAATATAAGGCCCAGGTTGAGTCTCTGGTGTAGACGAGATGTTGGATGGTTATCCTGGGTAGTTAAGAATTCTCGTATGCCACTTGGTCGAGGTACGTAAGACGTAGAAGCAGAAGAGTAGACAAAACCAAGTCAGAGAGACGTACATCTAGCTCCTTCAAAACAGGCGTCTGTACCAGCTGACCAGTCCAGCAGCAGAGCTGTTCAGGAGAAGTGTGGAGGTGTAGTGACTCTCCACAGTTTTGCTGTTCACCAGGTAAGGTAACTACCACCAGAAAAGGGGGAATCCTGCTTCGGCACACTAGAGGGAGCACCAGGCTCTAGCACCGGCTGAACCCGTGAATGATCGCCGGCAGACTAACAACCTTAACCCATAATTATACTCCACTTTTCCCTCACACAGATATTAAGCTGATAAGAACAGATTGTATTTCGAAAAATGCTACAATGGGTTTTACAAAATGGTCATTATCAGGCTATTCTTATATAATACAAGTAGCTAAGCGGGTGTTCAATACGTGAAATCTGTCCTAAGCATCAAGTTACAACTTTCTTGGTGCTACAAGTTTACATAGTTATTAATATTGCCTAGCATCTGTGATATGTTCAACATACACCATTCGAGACCACTTGACAGTGTCACTGACACAGTCTTCTGAAGAGCTTTGTATACTTTCTGGTGGAGAGTCTCTTCATCAGCTTGTTGTTCCTCAGGTCATAGCTTCCCAGCGAGCCGATCACGAAGGCTTCGACTGTTACATGACGGTGATGCCTCCTCATCTCGGCTGCAAGTTGGGCGTATTTCTCTTCTTTCCTCCTGCGTGCCTCGTCGAACGCCTCGAGTCCGATGATCAGTGCCTCGCCGTCCTTCACAATGACGAGGTCTGGCCTTCCCGTATCGTCCGTGGCTGCAACCTGCTGGTTCTCAGCTTTGATCCTCCAACCTCGTCCCCTGGCTGTTGTCTTGATCCGGTCCACTAGTGCTTTGTGTCGCCGTGTCATTGAGTCTGAGTGTCTCCAGCAGTGGTTTAGGACGTGTGGCAGTGTCTCCATGCCTCCACATCTCCAGCATCGACGGTCTCTCTCTCACCAAGGTATGCACCGTTGAGTGGCAGCAAGTTGAGTCTCGCACGATGAATGAACCTCCAGTCAGCGAAGGTCGTTTATGTGCCCTCCTTCATTAAGTGTGACGAGGCTCGGCACATTACTTTCCCCTGGTCCAGTTTGTCTTGTAGGGTGTAGTTGCGAAGGCAGCGATGGTGGTTCCGGATGGTGCGGGCGACAATCCACCTGTGCTTCTTTCCCAATGATTTGTCACCGCACGTTAGGCTAATGGATCGACTGGTGCCATCGTAAGCCCACTTCACGCCAAGCTGGCCAGACACGTCCCTCGCCCTTGACCATAAAGTTTGGTGAGCGACTGAACGCCCCGGCATCTCTTCCTTGGACAGGAAGGCACTTGCGTCTTCCATGCTTGGTTCCCGCTGGGTCAGTCGTGCCGCTGTCCGCTGGCAGTCGTCCCGGGCAATGTCTCCTGTGTCTGGGTCCGGCGAGGTAATGAGTTTGAAGGCCGTGTCCACCAGGAAGATGTCGGAGTCTTCTACTGTGGATGGGACACCACAGGCCCCTGCGGCGGTGCTTCCGTATATGTATTCGTTGGAGGCACTTCCGTAGATGTATTCGTTGGAGGCACGGGGCTGTAGGTATAGTGTCTTCTTAATCAGGGGTCGTAGTTCGTCATCAAGTCTCTTCCAGTCCGTTTTCAGTAGCTGCCATGTTCGCATCGCAAACACGGCAGATGGGAAAACAAATGTCTTCAGGGCGTCGAGTCGTTGCCATGGCGCCAGCTTGCTCTCCAAGATGAGTTTCCCTAGTGTGATGTACCCATCGATTGCAGTCTCATCGGGTAGCAGCTGGAACCCCACCGGGCGCCCCAGGAATTTTGCTTGCTGTCCATCTTCTGTCGTAATCCGCGTGGCCCCATGAGGAAGTGGGTTCTTCTCATCCCTCGTGGTCTGGACCCAGCCATATGCATTGAGGTGCACTTGTTGGGGTTAATGTCAAGGTGAAGCTCATTGCAGGCTTGTGATGCAATATTGAGTAGCTCCTGCAGGTGATCAGGCGTCCGCGCGATGAGGGTTATGTCATCGGCGTTGGTGAGGCACGGATGCTTGAGCGTCGGGTCTGCGGCCAATCCAGCTGCTATTATCTTCCTTAATATTGCCTTCGGGCAACCCTGTCGTACTCCACGTCGGGATGTCACCGGTCTCGCCAGAACTGGTCATGATTCTGGTGGAGTTCCCCTGGATGACTCCTTGGATGACCCCCTTGAAGTCGTCGCCCACTCCCATGCGTTCGAGGGATGTTAATATGACTTCTGTCGGGATGGAACCGAAAGCATTGTTGATGTCAAGCATGGCTACACAAATGTCACCATTGCCTCCCCAGGCTTTATCGAGGTAGTGTTGCAAAAGGTAGTTGTTCAACTACACCATCACTTGGCATAAATCCCTTCTGAAAGGAGCAAAGTACGTCGTTGTCAGTTACCCATTGCCTGAGACGGCTAGGCATCCTGTGTAGAGTTTATAAATGGTCCTGCACAACGGGACCAGTCTCCAGTTGGCAATCTCATCAAGGTCTCCGTTCTTGGGTATGAGGATCGTTCTGGATGATTTCCACTGTTGGGGATGCGCCCAGCACGTAAGCAGATATTGAAGATAATGGAGAGTACTTTGCATCCTGGGTCCGCCTGTCGCCAGTTCCGGTAGGTGATGCGATCGTCTCCTGGGGTGGTATTCTCTGCTTTGGCTTGCCTTGCTTCAACTTCTCTAGGTGTGAATGGGTGTAGCTGCAATGGCGGTCTGTCATCAGTTGGAGTGGGGATTGCATCTATCCAATTACGGTCGTCTGGTAGTTCGTTGTGGGCACTCTGCGCCTGGAGAAAGTGCTCCTCCACCCTTTCCCGTGCAATGGAGCAATGGGCCCCTTCTATTGTGAGCAGGTGCACCGCCCTTCGCCTGTTGATCCTGTATAGACGTTGAATCGCCTTGCAGTCGTTAGTGTCGATTGTTCCACGGCCTGGTGGAGGAGGCTGATTTTGGCGTATTACAATGGAGTTGGCCCGTTGGACTTCATCAGTCACCTCACTCAATAGGCCCACAAACCTTTCCCAGTCAGGCTGTTGTAGAACGTCAAACAATGGCTCCATCCTGATTCGTTCCCCTCTGGCTTGCATCTTCGTGGTCTAACCCTGGGAGCTGCGACCGGTCGTTTTGTTGTGATGTCTCATCCTCATTGCTCAGTACTTCAGGCGCTAGTCCCTGAGAGATTCCCCCTCCTACTGGGGTTGGAGGAAGAGGGGAATCGGCAGCGCCGGTAGCAGTGTCATCATCTGGTCTCCTAGCTGGTGAAAATCCCTGTGAGGAGGGTGGTAAGGGTGATAGGTTGTGTGTGGTTAGAGTGGGCATGGAAGGAAGCACCAGCAGGTGGGAGACCCCATCCAGGGTGGGTATTGGGGAAAGGTGGGGTAGCAAGCAGAAGGAAGGAGTGAATGCTTGGCAGGGTGGGGGAGAAGGAGTGTTAAGAGACAGCATGGGAGATAGACACAGGCGGTGTAGAAGGGGAGGATTCTGGTGAGGAGTGGGCTAGAGTCAGTGACATGAGTGGGGTGAGGACTTGGGTAGGTGAGGGGGAGTTGGGTTGGGTAGGGTATCTGGGACTTGGGGATCCCCTGGGCACACCAGAGTGTGATGGTTGTGGGGATGGGAGTAAGGGTAGTGGTGGGGGGCTCGGTGATGGTGGTCTCTTGAAGTAGCTGGGGGGCATCTGGGGGAGGGGTCCTCTGTCGTTGGCGCTCACCACGATGCTGTTGCCGTTGCACATCTCGTTGCAGAGTTCGACGGTGTGCTGCCATATGGTTTTGTCGCCCCCGTTTAGATGAGAAGGCTTCCAAGCAGCCATCGTGGTCACACCTGAATATTAGGCTGGCTTGGTGCTGTAATGCTGGTGGCTCTCTCTGCAATTGGATGTTACATCAGCACCTGTGCACTGTTGGGTGGAGACCCAGGGCACTGTTGCAGCCTATACACTCATTGGAGTGAGAATCGATGTGAATGAGGTGTCGAGACTGCAGATGTCTGAGGGTCAGAGACTGTCGTAGATTTGTCCACACTGGGCTTGATTTGGACCATCCGCAGTTCTCAGTACACTTGAAGGACGTAGGTGCTGGAAACCATATGGTTAGGTGGGCTTCATTTCGGCTTGGCTGGTTGTCGACTTCCTGGTGACGTGGCTCTTTATCCCCAGGATCGTCCATGCAGATCTGCTGTTCTTTATGCTTGTCTTGGCTTCATGTGCACAACCTTCATTCCAGCATCCTTGGTAATGAGGCAATCAGGTTTCCTCCAAGGGAAGGGTACCTTCAATTTCTTGGATCAAAAGTGCTTCAACAGCATCAAGGTACTTCACTCTTGTACAGGTTAATGAGTGGAACAAGCTGTTAAATACCACTACTGAAGACAATTCCCTGAGTAGCTATTTACTGTAAGATTGTAGTTAGGTGGCCCGGTGGTCTGGTGGCTAGAGCTCTCGCTTCACACACGGAGGGCCCGGGTTCGATTCCTGGCGGGTGGAAACATTTCGACGTGTTTCCTTACACTTGTTGTCATATTCACCTAGCAGCAAATAGGTACCTGGGTTGTTAGTCGACTGGTGTGGGTCGCATCCTGGGGGACAAGATTAAGGACCCCAATGGAAATAAGACAGACAGTCCTCGATGACACACTGACTTTCTTGGGTTATCCTGGGTGGCTAACCCTCCGGGGTTAAAAATCCGAAGAAATCTTATCTTGGTAAGTGAATAGAGACGCACGTCCTCCCTCCACCAAGATCTGCTGGACCACAGCGTTGTACATGCCAAGAAACTATACTACACTGCATTCTAAGCCAAAAGGCCAATTAATTAATATATGAACTTTTTTTCTCCCCGTGGGGAGTGGACCGATCTTAAAGGTACTGCAATACCAGGCCGATCCGCGGCCTGGCATTCAGTAACGTGACCCACATGGGGATCTTATCAGATATTAAGCTGATAAGAACAGATTTTATTGCGAAAAATGTTACAATGGGTCTCACAAAATGGTTATCATCTGGCTATGTTATATAATGCAATTAACTGGCAGGTATGACATGAAATAAAGCTTTCCTAAAAATCAAGTTACAAACTTCTTGGTGCTACAAGGTTACAAAATCATTGATATTGCCTAGCATCAGTGATATGTTCAACATATACATTCCCAGACATCTGATTGAGTCTCTCTTCATCAGCTTGTCGTTCTTTGGGTCATAGCTTCCCAGCGATCCGATCACAAAGGCTTCTACTGTTACTCGACGGTGATGATGTCTCATCTCAGCTGCAAGTTGAGCTTCATCAAATGCATCAAGCCCGTTCTCAAAGGGGCATGTCACATCGATGATTAGTACTTCGCCATCTTTTGAGATAACGAGGTCAGGCCTTCCTGTGTCTCCCGTATCTGCAACACGTTGGTTCTCAGATTCAAGCTGCCATCCGCATCCCCGAGCTGCTGTCTTGATACGTTCTACTAGAGCTTTGCGACTGCATCTCATTGCATCAGAGTGCCTCCAGCAATGATTTAGAACATGCGGCAATGTCTTGATTCCTTCACACCTCCGACGGTCACCTCCTGCAACACGTTGCACACCGTTGAGTGGCAGCAAGTTGAGTCTCGCCCGGTGAATGAATCTCCAATCAGCAAAGGTCGTGTATGTGCCCTCCCTCATGAAGTGAGAAGAGGCTCGCTCAAGGGCGACAACTCTCATTACTTTCCCCTGGTCCGGTTTGTCTTGGAGGGTGTAGTCTCGAAGGCATCGGTGATGGTTCCGGATGGTGCGGGCAATGATCCACCTGTGTTTCTTGCCCAAGGTTTTATCTCCGCAAGTTATTCCCATGGTCCGACTGGTGCCATCATACTACCATTTCACACTAAGTCGACCGGAGGCGTCTCTCGCCCTTGACCAAAGGGTTTGATGTGCAGCGGAACGTCCCGGCAATTCTTCCTTGGATAAGAAGGTGCTTGCATCCTCCATGTTTGGCTCACGTTGGGTCCCTCTTGCTGCAGTCCGTTGGCAGTCATCTCGGGCAATGTCTCTTGTATCTGGTTCTGGCGAGGTAAGTAGTTTGAAGGCTGTATCTACAAGGAAAATGTCAGAGTCTTCTGCTGCGGAAGGAACACCACAAGCCCCTGCGGCAGTGCTGCCATATATGTATTCGTTGGATGCACGTGATTGAAGGTATAATGTCTTCTTTATCAAGGGTCGTAGTGCATCGTCAAGTCGTTTCCAGTCTGTCTTCCGATGTTGCCTTGTTCACATCACAAACACAGCGGATGGCAATACCTCCCTTGGTGTGAATGGATGCAGCTGTAACTGGGGTCTCTCGTCTGGTGGGGTGGGAATTGTGGCCACACATGCTTGGATGGCCGCTATGTCGTAGTCTTCACCTCGCCCCTGTAGGAAATGCTCCTCCACCCTT
The DNA here is from genome assembly GCA_009830355.1 of Cherax destructor. Taxonomy (NCBI): domain Eukaryota; kingdom Metazoa; phylum Arthropoda; class Malacostraca; order Decapoda; family Parastacidae; genus Cherax; species Cherax destructor. The sequence continues at coordinate 20,211 of WNWK01016164.1, forward strand.
TCCTTGTCGATGGAGCACCAGGTTCCCTCTCCCTGAGTTAACAGGCGTACAGCCCTACGCCTGTTGATCCTGTACAGACGTTGAATTGTTTTGCAGTCGTTAACGTCAATCGTTCCTCGACCTGGTGGAGGCTGACTGGGACGGATGATAATGGAGTTGGTGCGCTGTACTTCTTCGGTCACTTCACAAGTCAATTCAACAAACCTCTCCCAGTCAGGCTGTTGGAGAACGTCACATAGGGGTTCGAAGAAGGGCTCGAGGATCCAATCTTCATCTGGGTTGTCTCCTTTGGTTGGCGTCGTCTACGTGATCAACACCAGGAAGCTGCGACTGGTTGTGATGTTGGGATTGCTCAATGTCACTTAGAGGGTCAGGTACAGGATCCTGAGTCCATTCCTCTCTTTCCTCAGTGGTATCCTTCCCTGCAGGTTGTGGCCAGTCAAGGGGCGCAGAGGAGGCGACTGCAGCAAGACTCGCGGACACAGAGAAGGCTGAGTCAGCAGCAGGACTCATCTCTGGAGAAGATTCCTGCAATGGGAAAGGTTGAGGGTAGTTAAAGTGGGCATAGAAGGGGGCACAGACTGTGCAGGTGAATGGAGAGTCCCATCCTGGGAAAGTTGGGGTATCAAGCAGAAGGATGGAGTAAGTGCTTGGTGAGGTGGAGGGAAGGCGTGTTAAGAGAAGGCATGGGAGAGAAAGAAAAGGGCGGTGGTGAGGGGACAGACTCTGGTGAGGATTGAGCAAGAGTCAGTGACAGCAGGGAAGTGTGGGAAGAGGGGGAGGATGCAGGTTGTGGGGAGATGGGTTGGGGAGGATGTCTAGTACTGTGTGGTGGTAATGGTGGGAGGTGGGTAGGTGTCGGCTGTGATAGTCTCTTGCTGGAGGCCCAGGGCGTCTATCTACGGTGACCTCCTGTGAGGGTTGCCAGGCCAGGGGGTCAGCACTCGGGGATCATCTGGCATGTCACGTTGTCTGGGGGCCAACTGGCGAAGGGGTCTGTTGGGGGTCATCTGGTGAAGGGGTCGCTGTCGGGGGTCTCTGGCGAAGGGGTCCTCTGGTGAGGGTCATCAGGCGGAGGGGTTCTCCCTCGTTGGCCAGTGGCTCTCTGCCGTCTGCCAGGGGCCCCTCGTCGTCGATCAGCAGCAATACCCGGGTGCCGCTGCAAAGCTCTTGCCGCGAGTCGTCGGTGTGCGGCCATGTGATTGTCTCCCTTTTCTGGATGGGAAGGCTTCTTGACATCCATCATAGTCACAGGTGAAGATTAACAGGTGGAGATGCTGTAGTTCCGGGGGTTCCCTCAGCTGAACGTTCCTATGGCAACGGTGTACCGTTGGATGCAGCCCCTGGACGCTGTTACATCCAACACACTCATTGGAGTGAGAATCTATGTGGAGGTGTGAAGACTGCAGGTGTCTGATCAGGGACTGCCTCAGGGTTGTCCACTCGGTGCTGGAAGTAGCCCATGGTGCTGGAAGTAGCCCATCCGCAGTTCTCAGTGCACCTGAAGGACCTGGGCGCTGGGAACCGGATGGTAAGGTGAGCGCCCTGGCGGCGTGGTTGATTGTCGACGTCTTGGTGAAGTGGCCTGTCATCCTCTGGGTTGTGGGGAGGCCCGTCAGCGTCCGGAGGCTCGTCCTCGGGAGGATCGTCCTCTGGATGGCCCATCATCCTCTTGGTTTATGGAGAGGCCTGTCTTTCTCTAGGAGGCGCTAGTAGGGAGGCCTTTCTTCTTGTGGGATGTAGTGAGGCCCTGCTTCCGCTGAGTTGGAGAGGGGCCCTGAGTCCTGCAGGTTGTAGAGGGGCCCTGCATCCTAGGTGGTAGAGGGGTCCTGCGTCCTCAGGGTTGTAGACGGGCCCTGCATCTTCAGGGTTGTAGAGGGGTCCTGCTTCCTCTGGTGTAGAGGGCCCTGCTTCCTCTCTGGTGTAGAGGGCCCTGCTTCCTCTCTGGTGTAGAGGGGCCCTGCTTCCTCTCTGGTGTAGAGGGGCCCTGCTTCCTCTCTGGTGTAGAGGGGCCCTGCTTCCTCTGGTGTAGAGGGGCCCTGCTTCCTCTCTGGTGTAGAGGGGCCCTGCTTCCTCTCTGGTGTAGAGGGGCCCTGCTTCCTCTCTGGTGTAGAGGGGCCCTGCTTCCTCTCTGGTGTAGAGGGCCCTGCTTCCTCTCTGGTGTAGAGGGGCCCTGCTTCCTCTCTGGTGTAGAGGGGCCCTGCTTCCTCTCTGGTGTAGAGGGGCCCTGCTTCCTCTCTGGTGTAGAGGGGCCCTGCTTCCTCTCTGGTGTAGAGGGGCCCTGCTTCCCTCTGGTGTAGAGGGGCCCTGCTTCCCCTCTGGTGTAGAGGGGCCCTGCTTCCCCTCTGGTGTAGAGGGGCCCTGCTTCTGGTGTAGAGGGGCCCTGCTTCCTCTCTGGTGTAGAGGGGCCCTGCTTCCCGTCTGGTGTAGAGGGGCCCTGCTTCCCGTCTGGTGTAGAGGGGCCCTGCTTCTGGTGTAGAGGGGCTCTGCTTCCCTCTGGTGTAGAGGGCCCTGCTTCCCCTCTGGTGTAGAGGGGCCCTGCTTCCCCTCTGGTGTAGAGGGGCCCTGCTTCCCCTCTGGTGTAGAGGGGCCCAGTCTCTGGCCTGTCTCGGTTGAGGGGCCCTGCTTCTGGGTGTGAGGAGGCCTCTGCTTCTCTGGGTGTGAGGGGCCCAGTCTGCTTCTTGGGTGTTGGGAGGCCCGTCTGCTTCTTGGGTGTTGGGAGGCCCGTCTGCTTCTTGGGTGTTGGGAGGCCCGTCTGCTTCTTGGGTGTTGGGAGGCCCGTCTGCTTCTTGGGTGTTGGGAGGCCCGTCTGCTTCTTGGGTGTTGGGAGGCCCGTCTGCTTCTTGGGTGTTGGGAGGCCCGTCTGCTTCTTGGGTGTTGGGAGGCCCGTCTGCTTCTTGGGTGTTGGGAGGCCCGTCATGCAGATCTGCAGTGAAGAGAGTTTGATGAGAACTTGTGCTAGGAGTAGAACACAAGGCAGGGGTGATCTATTGAAAGGGAGGGAGCCAGTCCCTGCACCCCTTATCCATGATCTTAAATATCAAGTCCACAAGGGAGTAGATTAAGTGCTTCACTTGGCCGTGGCAGATCTATATAAAGCGTCTGTAACTGATTGCTTGCCAAGGCTGTGTATATATATAAAGCTGATAAGAACAGATTTTATTTCGAAAAAATGTTACAATGGGTCTTACAAAATGGTCATTATCTGGCTATTTTATACAATGCAATTAGCTAACAAGGTAATACATGAGAAATATTTGTCCTAAGCATCAAGCCACAAGTTCTTGGTGCTGCAAGTTACATAGTTATTGATATTGCCTCACATCTGTTATATGTTCTACATATATATTTCTCGACCACGTGACTGTGTCGCTGACACAGTCTCCTAAAGAGCTGGTAAACCATCGTGTGGAGAGTCTCTTCATCAACTTGTCGTTCTTCGGGTCGTAGCTCCCCAACGATCCAACGACAAAGACCTCGACAGTCACTCGGCGATAGTTTCCCCTCATCTCGGCTGCAAGTGGTGCATATTTCTCCTTCCTCTTGCGTGCCTCTTCAAACACCTCGAATCCATTTTCAAAGGGGCATGTTACATCAATGATTAGTGCTTCGCTATCCTTCACAATAATAAGGACAGGTCTTCCAGTCTCACCCGTGTAGGCGACTTGTTGATTCTCGGCTTCAATCCTCCAACTCCGGCCCCGGGCTGCTGTCTTGATCAGGTCCACTAGAGCATTGTGTCGGCTCGGCGTCTCATCGCATCAGAATGTCTCCAGCAGTGGTTCAGGACATGTGGCAACGTCTCTATCCCCCCACCGTTGAGTGACAGCAAGTTGAGTCTTGCACGGTGAATGAACCTCCAATCTGCGAAGGTCGTGTATGCGCCTTCCCTCATGAAGTGTGAAGAGGTTCGCTCAAGGGCGACCACTCACATTACCTTTCCTTGGTCCGGTTTGTCTTGGGAGTAGTCTCGAAGGCAGGGATGGTGATTCCGATGGAGCGGGCAACTGTCCACCTGTGCTTCCTTCCCAATGATTTGTCACAGCAAGTTAGTCCATAGTCCGACTCATGCCATCATATGACCATTTCACACCAAGTCGACCAGAAGCGTCGCTTGCCCTTGACCAAAGGGTCTGGTGTGCGGCTGATCATCCTGGCAATTCTTCTTTAGACAAGAAGGCACTCGCATCTTCCATGCACAGCTCCCGCTGGGTCCGTCGTGCTGCAGTCCGCTGGCAGTCTTCCCGGGCAATATCGCTTGTGTCTGGGTCCGGCGAGGTAAGAAGTTTGAAGGCCGTATCTACAAGGAAAATGTCAGTCTTCTGCTGCGGAAGGAACACCACAGGCACCTGTGGCGGTACTGTCATATATGTATTCGTTGGATGCATGTGATTGAAGGTATAATGTCTTCTTTATCAAGGGTCGTAATGCATCGTTGAGTCGCTTCCAGTCTGTCTTCCGATGTTGCCATGTTCGCATCGCAAACACAGCGGATGGCAATACAAATGTCTTCAAGGCGTCAAGTCGTTGCCATGGTGCGAGCTTGCTCTCAAGGACGAGTTTTCCTAGATCGATGTACCCATCGATTGCATCTGAGTCGGGTAATAGTTGGAACTCAACGGGGCGGCCCAAGAACTTGGTTTGCTGTGCGTCTACGATGGGCACAATGTGCGTTGGGCCTACCCGAAAGTTGGTTCTTCGCATCCCACATGGCCTGGTCCCAGACATGTGCATAGAAGCCCACTTGTTGGGGTTGATGGTAAGGTGTAGCTCATGGCAAGCCTGTGTCGCGACATTGAGCAGCCCCTGTAGGTGAGCAGGTGTCCGTGCAATGAGGGTGATGTCGTCAGCATATGCAAGACATGGGGTCTTCAGCTAACCCGGTTGCAATGATCCTCCACAGAATTGCCTCAATCCCAATGTTGAATAACAGCCCGCTGATTGGGCAACTTTGTTGCACTCCACGTCTTGATGGTATGTCTCCAGTCTCGCCAGAACTCATTATGATTCTGGTAGAGTTTCCCTGTATGACTCCTGTAATGACCTTCTTGAAGTCTTCACCTACACCCATGCCTTCAAGAGACACTGCTATAACTTCAGTCGGGACTGAACCAAAGGCATTGTTGATGTCAAGCGTGGCTATTCACATGTCAACATTCCCTCCGCAGGCCTCATCAAGGTAATGTTGCAGGAGATAGTTGTGTTCTACAACCCCGTCACTTGGCATAAATCCTTTCTGGGCCGAGCACAGTACTTTATTATCCGTAACCCATTGCCTGAGAAGGGCGGCAAGGCATCCCATGTAGATCTTGTAGATAGTCCTGCATAGGGCGACAGGCCTCCAGTTGATCTCATTCATTTCCCCGCTCTTAGGTATGAGGATTGTGCAGGATGATTTTCATCGGGGATGCATCCCATTCGCAGGCAGATATTAAGGATGACAGCGAGTACTCTGCAACCCGGGTCAGCCTGTCGCCAGTTTCGGTAGGTGATGCGTAGGTGATGCGGTCGTCACCTGGGGTGGTATTTTCTGTTTTGGCGAGCCGTGTTTCAACCTCTCTTGGTGTGAATGGATGCAGCTGTAACTGGGGTCTTTCATCTGGTGGGGTGGAAATTGCATCCACACATGTTTGGATGGCCGCTATGTCCTCGTCTTCACCTGCGCCCTGTAGGAAATGCTCCTCCATCCTTTCCTTGTCGATGGAGCACCAGGTTCCCTCTCCATGAGTTATCAGGCACACAGCCCTACGCCTGTGTATCATGTACAGATGTTGAATTGTTTTGCAGTCGTTAACATCAATCGTTCCTCGACCTGGTGGAGGCTGACTCGGACGGATGATAATGGAGTTGGCCCCTGTACTTCTTCAGTCACTTCACGAGTCAATTCAACAAACCTCTCCCAGTCAGGCTGTTGGAGAACGTCACATAGGGGTTCGAAGAAGGGCTCGAGGATCCAGTCTTCATCTGGGTTGGGTCTCCTTTGGTTGGCGTCATCTACGTGATCAACACCATGAAGCTGCGACTGGTCGTGATGTTGAGATTGCTCATTGTCACTTAGAGGGTCAGGCACAGGATCATGAGTCCATTCCTCTCTTTCCTCAGTGGTATCCTCCCCTGAAGGTTGCAGCCAGTCAAGGGGCGCAGAGGAGGCGACTGCAGCAAGACTCGCGGACATGGGGAATGCTTCAGCAGCAGGACTCATCTCTGGAGAAGATTCCTTTTGGAGCGGGCTGGACCATTTCTTCCTCTATTCTTCGAGAGACTTGTATGCAGCAAACAACATGAAACTGAAGAGATGATACTCCACTTGAGTGTCTGACGTGATGTCATCATTATCCTTACTGAAGTCCTGAATCAGATGGTCTGGTTGTACTGTTATATGAAGAGATTTCATATGGTGATGGTAGCTGAAGACAGTAGACACCATCTTACTGATGGGCCTGGCATATTCTGATGGCAGTCCCAATTTATCTAGTAGATACTTGGAGAGGTGTTTAGTCAAGACTTGCATTACTGAAGACGAAATTCTGTCCTTAGTAAGCTTCAGGACTTCAGAGAAAATTTCAGACCACCCTAGCAGTCTGCAAGAAAATACAATATTTACCTTCCCCCACATCCCCAAGCTGCTGATGCGCCAAAATTTGCAGTGGAAATGAAATAGCCACTGATGGAGTTTTACTGGTAATTTCCAGCACTGTCTCAGGAATCTGTTCTCTAACATTCTAAACCTGTTTAGGTTCCTAAAATCAACACCTCAGTGCTGTCCTTCAGAATGTTAGTGGCAATCAACTTCAATGTTGAAGAATTCATGAGACTTTTGAAGTTCATTTCTCCCTCCATGTCCCACGAAATAGAAGTCCATTTCACTCAACTGGTTCTGTACTGCTCAAACTTCATCTCACGCAACGTCAACACAACACTACACTTTGATCTTGGCCAAAAGGCCGAGAAACTATACTACACTGCATTCTAAGCCAAAAGGCCAATTAATTAATACATGAACTTTTTTCCTCCCCGAGGGGAGTGGACCAATCCCGGAGGTACTGCAATACCAGGCTAATCCGCGACAAAGGTGGAGCAAGCCTCTAGCACTTCGCTATGATCCAAAAATCAGTTTAATATCGAAGATCCCACATGGGGATCGTATCAGATATTAAGCTGATAAGAACAGATTTTATTGCGAAAAAATGTTACAATGTGTCTTACAAAATGGTCATTATCTGGCTATTTTATACAATGCAATTAGCTAATAAGGTAATACATGACAAATATTTGTTCTAAGCATCAAGCCACAAGTTCTTGGTGCTGCAAGTTACATAGTTATTGATATTGCCTCACATCTGTTATATGTTCAACATATACATTTCTCGACCATTTGACTGTGTCGCTGACACAATCTCCTGGAGAGTTGGATATACCGTCGTGTGGAGCGTCTCTTCATCAACTTGTCGTTCCTCGGGTCGTAGCTCCCCAGCGATCCGACGACAAAGGCCTCGACAGTCATTCAGCTATAGTTTCCTCTTATCTCGGCTGCAAGTGGTGCATATTTCTCCTCCTTTCTCTTGCGTGCCTCTTCAAACACCTCGAATCCATTTTCGAAGGGGCATGTTACATCAATGATTTGTGCTTCGCCGTCCTTCGCAATAATAAGGTCAGGTCTTTCAGTCTCACCCATGTTGGCGACTTGTTGATTCTCAGCTTCAATCCTCCAACCCCGGCTCCCACTAGAGCATTGTGTCGGCGTCTTATAACATCAGAATGTCTCCAGCAGTGGTTCAGGACGTGTGGCAATGTCTCGATGCCCATGCATCGCCGGCAGCGACAGTCTGCTTATTACAAATAAAGAAGCATTTGTAATAACAACTGTTTGGGATACTGAGTAAACTATCAGATTTTCAATATTTATTATATTATTATTAATATAAAAACATATAGTACTCTGAATAAAATCATAAATCTATATAATCTGTGTAAAAACATATATTTACACAATCATAGTACAATAAAATATCACAAGTAAAATCAAGTATTCGGTGTAGTGTCAAGTCGCTGCCAACTTCGTGTCACGCAGGACACTGCCATACCTCGTCATGATACTCCTTCTCCACCGTGTCCTCAGACACCCTTATCTCTGTGTTACACACACATCGCTCAGGGTCTCTCGACACCTTCTCTGTGCCACATGGCACGCCCCTGCATCATGAACCATTCTCTATTACAATCCTGTACAACGCGTCTTGACCTACACCAAATACACGACAACTTGTGTCGTGCCACCGTCACAAACTCTCTGCATACACCACTAAAACCCTGACACTCCGGTTAACAATCTCCGGGTACAGTCTCAGGTACAGTCTCAGGTACATCGTCGCAGGTACATAGTAGATTCTGGTGACCTCGCCGCTCTCCTTGTTGTAGGCTATCACCAGCACCTCACTGCGTGACACGCAGGTCTGACTGGCGAACTCCAGTAGTATGTCAGTGAGCTTGTCACCAGCACCACACTGCAACTCTCATGCAGGTCTGACTGATGAACTCCAGTAGTATATCAGTGAGCTGGTGGACTCTCCAGTGTTGAATAGGGGAGAGTCTCGATGACACTGTCAGTCAAGCCGGCCCGGCAGTCAAACATCAGGTCTGATGACATAACCCCTTGACTGCCGGCCGGTGAGGTAATTACCTAACTACCATTGTTAGATAGGGGGCCGTAACACTGCTTGTGCCACGTGGCATGCACCGTTGAGTGGCAGCAAGTTGAGTCTTGCATGGTGAATGAACCTCCAATCGGCGAAGGTCGTGTATGCGCCTTCCCTCATGAAGTGTGAAGAGGCTCGCTCAAGGGCGACCATTTGCATTACCTTCCTTTGGTCTGGTTTGTCTTGGAGGGTGTAGTCTCGAAGGCAGCGATGGTGATTCCGGATGGAGTGGGCAACTATCCACCTGTGCTTCCTTCCCAATGATTTGTCGCCTCAAGATAGTCCGATAGTCCGACTCGTGCCATCATACGACTATTTCACACCAAGTCGACCAGAAGCTTCTCTTGCCCTTGACCAAAGAGTCTGGTGTGGGGTTGATCGCCCTGGTAATTCTTCTTTAGAAAAGAAGGCACTCGCATCTTCCATGCATGGCTCCAGCTGGGTCCATCGTGCTGCAGTGAGCTGGCAGTCTTCCCGGGCAATATCTCTTGTGTCTGGGTCCGGCGAGGTAAGGAGTTTAAAGGCCGTATCCACAAGGAAATTGTCAGTCTTCTGCCACAGAAGGAACACCACAGGCACCTGCGGCGGTGCTTCCGTAAATGTATTCGTTGGATGCACGGGGTTGTAGATATAACATGTCTTCTTGATCAAGGGCGCCACGTTCTCATTACAAATACAGCGGATGGCAGCACAAATGTCTTTAGGGCGTCGAGTTGTTGCCAGGGCACTAGCTTGCTCTCAAGGATGAGTCACCAGGTCAATGTACCCATTGATTGCAGCAGTGAGGTAACAGGTGAAACCCAACTGGTCGGCCCAAGAATTTAGACTGCTGTCTGTCTTCAAGTGTCATAATCTGTGTGGGGCCCACTTGAAAGTTGGTTCTCCCCATCCCATCCCATGGCCTGGTCCCAGACATGTGTATAGAAGCACACTTGTTGGGATTGATGGTGAGGCGGAGCTCATTGCATGACTGTGTGGCAACATTGAGCAGCTCCTGTAGGTGTTGCAGGCGTCCGTGGGATGAGAGTGATGTCATCGGCGTAAACAAGGCATGGGTGCTCCAGTGTGGGGTCTGCAGTCAGCCCGGCTGCTATGATCTTCCTCAATATTGCCTCAATCAAAATGTTGAATAACAGCCCGCTTATTGGGCAACCCTGTCGCACTCCACGCAGTGCTGGTATGTCGCCAGTCTTGCCAGAACTGGTCATGATTCTGGTAGTTCCCCTGGATTACTCCTTCAATGATCTTCTTGAAGTCGTCGCCCACACCCATGCGTTCGAGGGATACAACTATAACTTCAGTTGGGATTGATCCAAAACCGTTGTTGATATCGAGTGTGGCAATGCAAATGTCAGCATTCCCTCCTCGGGCCTCGTCATGGTAGTGTTGCAGGAGATAGTTGTGTTCAACTACCCAGTCGCTTGGCATTAATCCTTTCTGGTCGGAGCACAGTACGTCATTGTTGGTTACCCACTGCCTGAGACGAGCGGCAAGGCAACCCGTGTAGAGTTTGTAGATAGTCCTGCACAGGGCGACTGATCTAAAGTTGGAGATATCGTTCAGGTCTCCACTCTTGGGTATGAGTATAGTGGGGGATGATTTCCAATCGTGGGGGATGAGGCCAGTTGGCAGGCAGATGTTAAAGATGACAGCAAGTACTCTGCATCCCCGGTCTGCCTGTCTCCAGTTCCGATATGTGATTCGGTCGTCACCTGGGGCGGTGTTTTCTGATTTGGCGAGTCTTGCGTCTACCTCCCTAGGTGTAAATGGGTGCAGCTGCAGCTGTGGTCTCTCCTCGGACGGGGCGGGAATTGCATCCTCCCATGCTCGGTCGGTAGATAGTTCTTCGTAGTCCCTTTGCCCCTGTTGGAAGTGCTCCTCCACCATTTCCCTGGCAATGTAGCAATGGGTTCCCTCTCCTTTTGTTATCAGGCGCACTGCCCTATGTCTGTTGATCTTGTATAGGCTTTGTATCACTTTGCAGTCATTAACATCTATTGTTCCTCGACCTGGTGGAGTCTGATTTGGGCGTATGATGATGGAGTTGGCGCGCTTCACTTCGTCGGTCACCTCGCGTGTCAGTTCCACGAACCTTTCCCAGTCCAGCTGTTGTAGGACATTAATCAAAGGTTCGAGGAAGGGCTCAAGAAGCCAGTCTTCATCTGCTTCATCTTGGTTGGGTCTTCTCTGGCTGGCGTCTTCGTGATCCACTCCTGGAAGCTGGGACTGGTCGTGGTGTTGAGATGACTCCTCTTCGCTCCAAGGTTCAGGCGCAAGATCCTGAGTCCAGCCCCCTCTCGCCTCAGGGTTGTCCTCTCCTGAAGGCTGTGTCTGGTCAATGGGCGCAGGGGAGATGATTTCAACAGGATTCCTGGCCGCAGGGGAGGTGATGGCAGCAGGAATCATGGGCGCAGGGGAGGCGACGGCAGCAGGACTCATGGACGGCAGCAGGACTCATGGACGGCAGCAGGACTCATGGACGGCAGCAGGACTCATGGACGGCAGCAGGACTCATGGACGGCAGCAGGACTCATGGACGGCAGCAGGACTCATGGACGGCAGCAGGACTCATGGACGGCAGCAGGACTCATGGACGGCAGCAGGACTCATGGACGGCAGCAGGACTCATGGACGGCAGCAGGACTCATGGACGGCAGCAGGACTCATGGACGGCAGCAGGACTCATGGACGGCAGCAGGACTCATGGACGGCAGCAGGACTCATGGACGGCAGCAGGACTCATGGACGGCAGCAGGACTCATGGACGGCAGCAGGACTCATGGACGGCAGCAGGACTCATGGACGGCAGCAGGACTCTGGACGGCAGCAGGACTCATGGAGGCCCAGGACTCATGGACGGCAGCAGGACTCATGGACGGAAGCAGGACTCGGACGGCAGCAGGACTCATGGACGGCAGCAGGACTCATGGACGGCAGCAGGACTCATGGACGGCAGCAGGACTCATGGACGGCAGCAGGACTCATGGACGGCAGCAGGACTCATGGACGGCAGCAGGACTCATGGACGGCAGCAGGACTCATGGACGGCAGCAGGACTCATGGACGGCAGCAGGACTCATGGACGGCAGCAGGACTCATGGACGGCAGCAGGACTCATGGACGGCAGCAGGACTCATGGACGGCAGCAGGACTCATGGACGGCAGCAGGACTCATGGACGGCAGCAGGACTCATGGACGGCAGCAGGACTCATGGACGGCAGCAGGACTCATGGACGGCAGCAGGACTCATGGACGGCGCAGGACTCATGGACGGCAGCAGGACTCCAGGCGGCCAGGTGGAACCAGGCTGAGTTGTTTTCGATGGCCTCATGGCTCCACTTGAGGCCAGAGGCCAGGAACCAGGTGAGTGTCAGCACCACCCACCAGCACTATCTGTCTCAGGAATCTGTTCTCTAACATTCTAAACCTGTTTAGGTTCCTAAAAAACACCTCAGTGCTGTCCTTCAGAATGTTAGTGGCAATCAACTTCAATGTTGAAGAATTCATGAGACTTTTGAAGTTCATTTCTCCCTCCATGTCCCACGAAATAGAAGTCCATTTCACTCGACTGGTCCTGTACTACTCAAACTTCATCTCACGCAACGTCAACACAACACTACACTGCATTCTAAGCCAAAAGGCCAATTAATTAATACATGAACTTTTTTCCTCCCCGAGGGGAGTGGACCGATCCAGGAGGTACTGCAATACCAGGCCGATCCGCGGCAAAGGTGGAGCAAGCCCCTAGCACTTCCCCATGATCCAAAAATCAGTTTAATATCGAAGATCCCACATGGGGATCGTATCAGATATTAAGCTGATAAGAATAGATTTTATTGAGAAAAAATGTTACAACAGGTCTCACAAAATGGTTATCATCTGGCTATTTTATATAATGCAATTGACTGGCAGGTATGACATGAAATAAACCTGTCCTAAGCATCAAGTTACAAACTTCCTGGTGCTGCAAGGTTACAAAATCATTGATATTGCGTAGCATCAGTGATATGTTCAACATATACATTCCGAGACCATCTGACTGTGTCTCTGACAGTCTCCGGAAGAGCCGATTTACCTGCGCGTTGAGTCTCTCTTCATCAGCTTGTCATTCTTCGGGTCGTAGCTTCCCAGCGATCCGATCACAAAGGCTTCTACTGTTACATGATGGTGATGATGTCTCATCTCAGCTGCAAGTTGAGTGTATTTCACCTCCTTCCTCATACATGCTTCATCAAATGCATCAAGCCCGTTCTCAAAGGGGCATGTCACATCGATGATTAGTACTTCGCCATCTTTTGAGATAGGAGGTCAGGCCTTCCTGTGTCTCCCGTATCTGCAACACATTGGTTCTCTGATTCAATCTGCCATCCGCGTCCCTGAGCTGCTGTCTTGATACGATCAACTAGAGCCTTGTGACTGCGTCTCATTGCATCAGAGTGCCTCCAGCAATGATTTAGAACATGTGGCAATGTCTCGATTCCTTGGCACTGATGGTCACCTCCTGCAACTCGTTGCACACCATTGAGTGGCAGCAAGTTGTCTCGCCTGGTGGATGAATCTCCAATCAGCAAGGTCGTGTATGTGCCCTCCCTCATGAAGTGGGACAAGGCTCGCTCAAGGGCGACAACTTGCATTACTTTGCCCTGGTCCGATTTGTCTTGAAGGGTGTAGTCTCGAAGGCATCGGTGATGGTTCCGGATGGTGCGGGCAACGATCCACCTGTGTTTCTTCCCCAAGGTTTTGTCGCCGCAGGTTATTCCCAGGGTCCGACGGGTGCCAACCATTTCACACTAAGGCGACCAGAGGCGTCTCTCGCCCTTGACCAAAGGGTTTGATGTGCAACTGACCGTCCCGGCAATTCTTCCTTGGACAAGGTGCTTGCGTCCTCCATGGTTGGCTCACGTTGGGTTCATCTTGCTGCACTCCGTTGGCAGTCGTCTCGGGCAATGTCTCTTGTATCTGGGTCCGGCGAGGTAAGTACATGAACTTTTTTCCTCCCCGAGGGGAGTGGACCGATCCCGGAGGTACTGCAATACCGATCAGCCGCAAAGGTGGAGCAAGCCCCTAGCACTTCGCCATGATCCAAAAATCAGTTTAATATCGAAGATCCCACATGGGGATCGGAAAAATGTTACAATGGGTCTTACAAATGGTTATCATCTGGCTATTTTATATAATGCAATTAACTGGCAGGTATGACATGAAATCAAGCTGTCCTAAGCATCAAGTTACAAACTTCTTGGTGCTGCAAGGTTACAAATTTAGTGATATTGCCTAGCATCAGTGATATGTTCAACATATACATTCCGAGACCATCTGACTGTGTCGCTGACACAGTCGCCAGAAGAGTCGAAGATACCTAAGCGTGGAAAGTCTCTTCATCAACTTGTCATTCTTCGGGTCATAGCATCCAAGCGATCTGATCACAAAGGCTTCTACTGTTACTGGACTGTGATGTTGTCTCATCTCAGCTGCAAGTGGGGCGTATTTCTCTTCCTTGTACATGCTTCATCAAATGCATCAAGCCCATTCTCAAAGGGGCATGTCACGTCAATGATGAGTACTTCGCCATCTTTGGAGATAACTAGGCTCGCTCAAGGGCGACAACTCTCATTACTTTCCCCTGGTCCGGTTTGTCTTGGAGGGTGTAGTCTCGAAGGCATCAGTGATGGTTCCTGATGGTGTGGGCAATGATCCACCTGTGTTTCTTGCCCAGGGTTTTATCCCCACAAGTTACTCCAATGGTCCGACTGGTGCCATCTTACGACCATTTCACACTAAGTCGACCGGAGGCGTCTCTCGCTCTGGACCAAAGGGTTTGATGTGTTGCAGAACGTCCCGGCAGTTCTTCCTTGGATAAGAAGGTGCTTGCATCCTCCATGTTCGGTGCACGTTGGGTCCGTCTTGCTGCAGTCCGTTGGCAGTCATCTCTGGCAATGTCTCTTGTATCTGGGTCCGGCGAGGTAAGTAATTTGAAGGCGCCATATCTACAAGGAAAATGTCCGTCTTCTGCTGCCATAGATGTATTCGTTGGATGCACGTGATTGAAGGTACAATGTCTTCTTTATCAAGGGTCGTAGTGGGTCATCAAGTCGTTTCCAGTCAGTCTTCCGATGTTGCCAACACTACAGATGGCAATACAAACGTCTTAAAGGCGTCGAGTCGTTGCCATGGTGCGAGCTTGCTTTCAAGGACGAGTTTTCCTAGATCTATGTATCCATCGATTGCATCTGAGTCGGGTACCAGTTGGAACCCAACAGGGCGACCCAAGAACTTGGTTTGCTGTCTGTCCACAATGGGTACAATGCGCGTTGGACCTACCCGAAAGTTGGTTCATAGCATCCCACGTGGTCTGCTCCCAGACATGTGCATAGAAGCGCTCCTGTTGGGGTTGATGGTAAGGTGGAGCTCCTGGCAAGCCTGTGTTGCGGCATTGAGCAGCCCCTGTAGGTGAGCAGGTGTCCGTGTGATGAGGGTTATGTCGTCAGCATATGCGAGACATGGGTGCTTGAGTGTGGGGTCTTCAGCTAACCCAGTTGCAATGATCCTCTGCAGAACTGCCTCAATCCCAGTGTTGAATAACAACCCGCTGATTGGGTAGAGTTTCCCTGTATATCTCCTGTAATGACCTTCTTGAAGTCATCGACTGCACCCATGTGGTCAAGAGACGCTACTATTACATCAGTCGGGACTGAACCAAAGGCATTGTTGATGTCAATCATGGCTATGCAGATGTCAGCATTCCCTCCACGGGCCTCATCAAGGTAATGCTGCAGTAGATAGTTGTGTTCAACAACCCCGTCACTTGGCATAAATCCTTTCTGGCAGGAAGACGGGCGGCAAGGCATCCCATGTAGATCTTGTAGATAGTCCTGCATAGGGCGACAGGTCTCCAGTTGGTGATCTCATTCAGGTCTCTGCTCTTAGGTATGAGGATTGTACAGATGTTCATGCAGATATTAAAGATGACAGTGAGTACTCTGCATCCCTGGTCAGCCTGTCGCCAGTTCCGGTAGGTGATGCGGTCGTCACCTGGGACAGTGTTTTCTGTTTTGGCGAGCTGTAACTAGGGTCTCTTGTCTGGTGGGGCGGGAATTGCAACCACACATGCTTGGATGGCAGCTATGTCGTCGTCTTCATCTTGCCCCTGTAGGAAATGCTCCTCCACCCTTGCCTTGTCGATAGAGCACCAGGTTCCCTGTCCCTGAGTTATCAGGTGCACAGCCCTACGCCTGTTGATCCTGTACAGACGTTGAATTGTTTTGCAGTCATTAACGTCGATCGTTCCTCGACCCGGTGGAGGCTGACTCGGACGTATAACAATGGAGTTGGGGCGTTGTACTTCTTCGGTCACTTCACGAGTCAATTCAACAAACCTCTCCCAGTCAGGCTGTTGGAGAATGTCACATAGGGGTTTGAAGAAGGGTTGGAGGATCCAATCTTCATCTGCCTCATCTGGGTTGGGTCTCCTCTGGTTGGCATCGTCTACGTGATCAACACCAGGAAGCTGCGACTAGTCGTGACTGGTCGTGATGTTGAGATCGCTCATTGTCACTTGGAGGGTCAGGCACAGGATCATGAGTCCATTCCTCTCGTTCCTCAGTGGTATCCTCCCCTGAAGGTTGCGGCCAGTCAAGGGGCGCAGAGGAGGCGACTGCAGCAAGACTTGTGGACACGGGGAATGCTTCAGCAGCAGGACTCATCTCTGGAGAAGATTCCTTTTGGAGAGGGCTGGACCATTTCTTCCCCTATTCTTCGAGAGACTTGTATGCAGCAAACAACATGAAACTGAAGAGATGATACTCCACTTGAGTGTCTGACGTGATGTCATCATTATCCTTACTGAAGTCCTGAATCAGATGGTCTGGTTGTACTGTTATATAAGAGACTGGTGCCCTCCTACGACCATTTCACACTAAGTCGACCAGAGGTGTCTCTTGCTCTCGACCATAGGGTTTGATGTGTAGCGGAACGTCCCGGCAGTTCTTCCTTGGATAAGAGGGTGCTTGCATCCTCCATGTTTGGTGCACGTTGGGTCCGTCTTGCTGCAGTCCGTTGGCAGTCATCTCGGGCAATGTCTCTTGTATCTGGGTCCGGCGAGGTAAAGTAATTTGAAGGCCATATCTACAAGGAAAATGTCAGAGTCTTCTGCCACAAGCCACTGCGGCGGTGCTGCCGTAGATGTATTCGTTGGATGCACGTGATTGAAGGTACAATGTCTTCTTTATCAAGGGTCGTAGTGCGTCATCGAGTAGCTTCCAGTCAGTCTTCCGATGTTGCCATGTTCGCATCCCAAACACGGCGGATGGCAATACAAACGTCTTCAAGGCGTCGAGTCGTTGCCATGTTGCGAGCTTGCTTTCAAGGACTAGTTTTCCTAGATCGATGTATCTGTCGATTGCCTCTGAGTGGGATACCAGTTGGAACCCAACGGGGCGACCCAAGAACTTGGTTTGCTGTCCGTCCTCAATGGGTACAATGCGTGTTGGGCCTACCCAAAAGTTGGTTCTTCTCATCCCACGTGGTCTGGTCCCAGACATGTGCATAGAAGCGCTCTTGTTGGGGTTGATGGTAAGGTGGAGCTCCTGGCAAGCCTGTGTTGCAGTATTGAGCAGCCCCCTGTAGGTGAGCAGGTGTCTGTGCGATGATAGTTATGTCGTCAGCATATGCGAGACATGGGTGCTTGAGTGTGGGGTCTTCAGCTAACCTGGTTGCAATGATCCTCCGCAGAACTGCCTCAATCCCAATGTTGAATAACAGCTCGCTGATTGGGCAACCTTGTCGCACTCCACGAAGTGATGGTATGTCTCCAGTCTCGCCAGAACTCATCATGATTCTGGTAGAGTTTCCCTGTATGACTCCTGTAATGACCTTCTTGAAGTCGTCGCCTGCACCCATGCTGTCAAGAGACGCTACTATAACACCAGTCGTGACCGAACCAAAGGCATTGTTGATGTCTATCGTGGCTATGCAGATGTCGGCATTCCCTCCACGGGCCTCATCAAGGTAATGTTGCAGGAGATAGTTGTGTTCAACAACCCCATCACTTGGCATAAATCCTTTCTGGGCGGAGCACAGTACTTCATTCTCAAGAACCCATTGCCTGAGACAGGTGGCAAGGCATCCTGTGTAGATCTTGTAGATAGTCCTGCATAGGGCGACAGGTCTCCAGTTGGTGATCTCATTCAGGTCTCCGCTCTTAGGTATGAGGATTGTAAGGGATGATTTCCAGTCGTCGGGGATGCATCCCATTTTCACGCAGATATTAAAGATGACAGTGAGTACTCTGCATCCAGGGTCAGCCTGTCGCCAGTTCCGGTAGGTGATGCGGTCGTCACCTGGGGCAGTGTTTTCTGTTTTGGTGAGCCGTGTTTCAACTTCCCTTGGTGTGAATGGATGCAGCTATAACTGGGGTCTCTCGTCTGGTGGGGCGGGAATTGCGGCCACACATGCTTGGATAGCAGCTATGTCGTCATCTTCATCTTGCCCCTGTAGGAAATGCTCCTCCACCCTTGCCTTGTCGATGGAACACCAGGTTCCCTCTCCCTGAGTTATCAGGCGCACAGCCCTACGCCTGTTGATCCTGTAGAGACGTTGAATTGTTTTGCAGTCATTAACGTTGATCGTTCCTCGACCTGGTGGAGGCTGACTCGGACGTATGACAATGGAGTTGGCACGTTGTACTTCTTCGGTCACTTCACGAGTCAATTCAACAAACCTCTCCCAGTCAGGCTGTTTGAGAACGTCACATAGGGGTTCGAAGAAGGGCTCGAGGATCCAATCTTCATCTGCTTCATCTGGGTTGGGTCTCCTCTGGCTGTCGTCATCTATGTGATCAACACCAGGAAGCTGCAACTGGTGGTAATGTTGAGATTGCTCATAGTCACTTGGAGGGTCAGGCACAGGATCTTGAGTCCATTCATCTCGTTCCTCGGTGGTAACCTGCCCTGAAGTTTGCGGCCAGTCAAGGGGCACAGGGGAGGCGACTTCAGCAAGACTCTCGTTCACAGGGAAGGCGTCAGCAGCAGGACTCATCGCTGGAGAGGATTCCTGCAATGGGGAAAGGTTGAGGGTAGTTAAAGTGGGCATAGAAGGGGGCACAGACTGTGCAGGTGAATGGGGAGTCCCATCCTGGGAAAATTGGGGTATCAAGCAGAAGGATGGAGTAATTGCTTGGTGAGGGGGGACGGTGTGTGAAGAGAAGGCATGGGAGAGGAAGAAAGGGGTGGTGGTGAGGGAACAGACTCTGTTGAGGATTGAGCAAGAGTCAGTGACATCAGTGGAATGGGGGATGAGGAGGATGCTGCAGGTTGAGGGGAGATGGGTTGGGGAGGATGTCTCACACTGGGTGAGAGGATGGTAGGTGTTGGAGGTGATGATGAAGGCTCTTGCTGGAGACCTAGGGCAACTATCAGGGGGTTCCTCCGCACTCTGGAATCATCTGGTATGTCATGGTGTCAGGGCCAACTGGTGAAGGAGTCTGGTCTGGGATCATCAGGCGAAGGAGTCTGGGGTCCACTGGTGAAGGAGTCCTCTGGCGAGGGTCGTCAGGCAGAGGGGCTCTTCCTTGCAGGGCAGGGACTCGTCGTTGTCTGCCAGGGGCCCTCTGTCGCCGGTCAGCAACATTACCCCGCTGTAGAGCTCTGGCTGTGAGTCGTCTGTGTGCGGCCATGTGATTGTTTCCCTTTCCTGGAAGGGAAGGCTTCCCGACATCCATCATAATCACAGGTGAAGATTAATCAGTGGAGATGCTGCAGAGCAGATTTTATTGTGAAAAAATGTTACAATGGGTCTTACAAAATGTTCATTATCTGGCTATTTTATACAATTCAATTAGCTAATCAGGTAATACATGAGAAATATTTTGTCCTAAGCATCAAGTCACAATTTGCAAGTTACATAGTTATTGATATTGTCTCGCATCTGTTATGTGTTCAACATACACATTCCTCGACCATTTGACTGTGTCCCTGACACAGTCTCCTGAAGAGTTGGATATATCGCCATGTGGAGTCTCTCTTCATCAAGATGTCGTTCCTCGGGTCGTAGCTCCCTAGTGATCCAACGACAAAGGCCTCGACAGTCACTCAGCGATAGTTTCCTCTCATCTCGGCTGCAAGTGGTGCATATTTCTCCTCCTTCCTCTTGCTTGCCTCTTCAAACGCCTCGAATCCATTTTCGAAGGAGCATGTTACATCAATGATTAATGCTTCGCTGTCCTTTGCAATGATAAGGTCAGGTCTTCCCGTCTCTCCGTCTCTCCCGTGTTGGCGACTCACTCGTTGATTCTCAGCTACAATCCTCCAACCCCAGCCCCTGGCTGCTGTCTTAATCCGATCCACTAGAGCATTGTGTCGGCGTCTCATCACATCAGAATGTCTCCAGCAGTGGTTCAGGACGTGTGGCAGTGTCTCGATGCCCCGCAGCGACGATCTGCTTGTGCCACGCGGCGTGCCCCGTTGAGTGGCAGCAAGTTGAGTCTTGCACGGTGGATGAACCTCCAATCGGCAAAGGTCGTGTATGCTCCTTCCCTCATGAAGTGTGAAGAGGCTCGTTCAAGGGTGACCACTCACATTACCTTCCCTTGGTCTGGTTTGTCTTGGAGGGTGTAGTCCCGAAGGCAGCGATGGAGGATTCCGGATGGAGCGGGCAACTATCCACCTGTGCTTCCTTCCCAATGATTTGTCACCACAAGTTAGGCCAATAGTCTGACTCATGCCCTCATACAACCATTTCACACCAAGTCGACCAGAAGCGTCTCTTGCCCTTGACCAAAGAGTCTGATGTGCGGCTGATCGTCCTGGTAATTCTTCTTTAGACAAGAAGGCACTCGCATCTTCCATGCATGGCTCCCCCTGGGTCCGTCGTGCTGCAGTCCGCTGGCAGTCTTCCTGGGCAATATCTCTTGTGTCTGGGTCCGGCGAGGTAAGGAGTTTAAAGGAACACCACAGGCACCTGCGGCGGTGCTTCCGTATATGTATTCATTGGATGCACGGGGTTGTAGATATAAAGTCTTCTTGATCAAGGGCCGTAGTGCATCATCAAGCTTCTTCCAATCGGTTTTCCTAAGTTGCCACGTTCTCATTGCAAATACAGCGGATGGCAGCACAAATGTCTTCAGGGCGTCGAGTCGTTGCCAGGGCGCTAGCTTCCTCTCGAGGATGAGGGTCCCCAGGTCAATGTACCCATCTATTGTAGCAGAGTCAGGCAACAGGTGAAACCCAACTGGTCGGCCCAAGAATTTAGACTGCTGTCCGTCTTCAAGTGTCATAATCTGTGTGGGGCCCACTTGAAAGGTGGTTCTCAGCATCCCACGTGGCCTGGTCCCAGACATGTGCATAGATGCACACTTGTTGGGATTGATGGTGAGGCGGAGCTCATTGCATGCCTGTGCGGCAACATTGAGGAGCCCCTGTAGGTGTGCAGGCGTCCGTGCGATGAGAGTGATGTCATCAGCGTAAGCAAGGCATGGGTGCTTGAGTGTGGGGTCTGCAGTCAGCCCGGCTGTGATGATCTTCCTCAATATTGTCTCAATCCCGATGTTGAATAATAGCCCGCTTATTGGGCAACCCTGTTGTACTCCATGCCATGCTGGTATGTCACCAGTCTCGCCAGAACTGGTCATGATTCTGGTAGAGTTCCCCTGGATTACTCCTTTGATGATCTTCTTGAAGTCGTCGCCCACACCCATGCGTTCCAGAGAGGCAACTATCACTTCAGTTGGGATTGATCCAAAAGCGTTATTGATATGGAGTGTGGCAATGCAAATGTCAGCATTCCCTCCTCTGGCCTCGTCAAGGTAATGTTGCAGGAGGTAGTTGTGTTCAACTACCCCATCGCTCGGCATGAATCCTTTCTGGGCGGAGCACAGTACGTCGTTGTTGGTCACCCACTGCCTGAGATGGGCGGCCAGGCATCCCGTATAGAGTTTGTAGATGGTCCTGCACAGGGCGACTGGTCTCCAGTTGGAGATATCATCCAGGTCCCCACTCTTGGGTATGAGTATCGTTCAGGATGATTTCCACTCCTGGGGGATGCGGCCAGTTCGCAGGCAGATGTTAAAGATGGCAGCAAGTACTCTGCATCCCGGATCCGCCTGTCGCCAGTTCCGATATGTGATTTGGTCGTCGCCTGGGGCGGTGTTCTCTGCTTTGGTGAGCCTTGCATCTACCTCCCTAGGTGTAAATGGGTGTAGCTGTAGCTGTGGTCTCTCCTCGGACGGGGCGGGAATGGCATCCACCCATGCTCGGTCGGTAGAAAGTTCTTCGTAGTCCCTTTGCCCCTGTTGGAAGTACTCCTCCACCCTTTCCCTGGCGATGGAGCAGCGGGTTCCCTCCTTGTGTTATTAGGCGCACTGCCCTACGCCTGTTTATCTTGTATAGGCGTTGTAGTTGTATCAATTTGCAGTTGTATCACTTTGCAGTCATTAACGTCTATTGTCCCTCGACCTGGTGGAGTCTGGTTTGGGCGTATGCTGATGGAGTTGGCGCGCTGTACTTCATCGGTCACCTCGGGTGTTAGTTCCACGAACCTTTCCCAGTCCGGCTGTTGAAGGACATCAATCAAAGGTTCGAGGAAGGGCTCCAGAAGCCAGTCTTCCTCTGCTTCATCTTGGATGGGTCTTCTCTGGCTGGTGTCTTCGTGATCGACTCCTGGAAGCTGGGACTGGTCGTGGTGTTGAGATGACTCGTCTTCGCTCCGAGGTTCAGTCGCAAGATCCCGAGTCCAGCCTCCTCTCGCCTCAGCGTTCTCCTCTCCCGAAGGCTGCGTCTGGTCAACGATGGCGGCAGGACTCATGGGCACCGGGGAGGCGATGGTACCTATTTGCTGCTAGGTGAACATGACAACAGGTGTAAGGAAACACGTCGAAATGTTTCCACCCGCCGGGAATCGAACCCGGGCCCTCCGTGTGTGAAGCGAGAGCTCAAGCCACCAGACCATCGGTCACCTCGTGTGTTAGTTCCACGAACCTTTCCCAGTCCGGCTGTTGAAGGACATCAATCAAAGGTTCGAGGAAGGGCTCCAGAAGCCAGTCTTCCTCTGCTTCATCTTGGATGGGTCTTCTCTGGCTGGTGTCTTCGTGATCAACTCCTGGAAGCTGGGACTGGTCGTGGTGTTGAGATGACTCGTCTTCGCTCCGAGGTTCAGTCGCAAGATCCTGAGTCCAGCCTCCTCTCGCCTCAGCGTTCTCCTCTCCCGAAGGCTGCGTCTGGTCAACGATGGCGGCAGGACTCATGGGCACCGGGGAGGCGATGGTAGCAGGACTCATGGGCGCAGGGGAAGGGACTGCAGTATGACTCATGGACGCAGGAGAGGCAGCTGTGGCATCAGGACTCATCTCTGGGGAGGATCTCTGTAACGGGGATAGGTTGAGGGTGGTTAGAGTGGGCATGGAAGGGAGTACGGATTGTGTAGATGAGTGAGAAGCCTCGTCTGGGGAAAGTTGGGGCATCAAGCAGAAGGATGGAGTAAGTGCTTGGTGGGGTGGGGGGAAAGGTGTGTTAAGAGAAGGCATGGGAGAGTAAGAAAAAGCCGGTGTTGAGGGTGAAGACTCTGGTGTGGAGTGAGCAAGAGTCAGTGACAGCAAGGGAGTTTGGTACTGGGTAGTGGGTGCAGGTGGTGGGGAGGTGGGTTGGGAAGAATGTAGAGCACTGTGTAAGGGTAAGGGTGGGAGGTGGGAAAAAGTGAGGTTGGGTGGTGATGAACTCTCTTGTTATAGTCCCATCTGACGAAGGGGTCTGCTGCCGGGGGTCATCTGGCGAAGGGGTCCTCTGTTGGCTTCACCCCAGATAATCTCTCAGGTATGACGAATGATCCAGATACACTAAAGTCATACATCATCAAATTAATCAATGAAAATATGGACCAACGTAAAGCACTTCAACAACAAGATACCAGGATGACACAACTTGAAAACAAAATCCTCAGCCTTGAACAAAAGTTAACAACAACTGGAATGACTGATTTTGGCAAAACCCTCCAAACTGTCATTAATAGCCACACTGAACAGATAACATCTATAAACACAAAGGTTGAGGAAGCAGTAAAGGAGTGGAAGAACAACATGGATAACCAGTTTAATGACTACCTTGCACTACAAGAGGACAAAACCGAACAAGATAAGTTATCAGACGCAGTAATAGTGAACAGTCCATTCTTTCCCAGTGATATGACCCAAGCAAACAGTAAAGACATTACTTTACAGATCATCAAAGATCAAATGAACGTAAATGTACCAGTGACAGATATAAAGAAGCACGATTACTAGGTTCCCATGGTAGAAAAAGTGTTATGCTTAGATTCACCACACATGACAGGAAAACAGATCTAATTAGATCATCTATTAAAGCCAGGAAACAAGTATATATTAATGAGTGTCTGACCAAAAAACGTCAGAACCTCTGGTATAGAATCAGAAGACTTAAGCGAGAGAATAATGATAAAATCCACCAATGTTTCACTCGGGATGGAAAAATTCTAGTGAAAAAAACAAGTGTAGGTCAGTTGTATACTATCACAACTGAGACTGAACTATCAAGATTCCTTAGGGATGCAAATATAACAGAGACTGTATAAACACAATGTCCAATACCAAACCCCTACGTATAGTGTAGTGTATGTTTTGCCCATCTACCTCATTTAACAGTAATGGCTGAGTGTTTGAGGGGAGAGGACGTGTGTGAGTGAGGTCCTAGGCCTTGTTTCCCAGGACTGCTTATTTCACTCGACTGACAACTCATCATGCAACTCATATCGTTGGATCGCAGCTGCATTGTTGCTGAAACTCTTATGTGTGAGCTGTGACTAGTGATCTACCTAGTTAAACGAAAAGTGTTGGTTTGAAGTGGCACAAGAAGGCCTATCTACACTACCCCTCGCCTGCCTCCTCCCTCTATTTAGAACTCAGCCATTCGCCTCTATTTACCTATGGTCTAGAGGCGGTTTTTCCCTGCCCACATACGTGCCTGAGTGCCCGTCAGTCCTGCTGCCAGCTTTCCACGATTTCCCACCCACCCTTCTTAAGAATGTGTCTCCTGTGTGCACGTGCCTGCTACAAGATAATCTTCAAGTGGTTGATACGGGTTTAACTGGCACATTCAAGCAGGCTTGAAAGCAACAATCAAGCCAGGCAGGACAAACTAAGGTAGCCAGCAGGCACAGCTGTCCTCATCCCCAGCACA
Organism: Cherax destructor; assembly: GCA_009830355.1. Lineage (NCBI taxonomy): Eukaryota > Metazoa > Arthropoda > Malacostraca > Decapoda > Parastacidae > Cherax > Cherax destructor. Next base: position 45,089 of record WNWK01016164.1, read on the forward strand.
TCTACGTAAACGTTCTATAGTGTTCCTGCCATATCAGTGTGCTTCCTGCCTGTAAAAGCTAACTTTTACCTAGTGGCTTAGTGTGGGTTGATAAACCAGATGGATTTAAAGAGTGAGTAATGTAAGGAGAGGGATTAGCTGTGTCGCTACCACCATCACCCACATATCTCTCCATGCTTGTACATTTCCACCACTGCTCACAGACCAGGTGAAGAAAGAAGATAGACTGGGCGCCGACGACAAGGCCGCAGGTTCTGTGAGTCGCCTCCTGTGAAGACGCTGTGTTATGTAGTGGTGCGCGGGTTGCCACGTCACCCCAGGTTAACTACACTAACTTTCCCTCACCTCTACACTAGGATTATTTCTGACCTTCAGCAACAGTGTTTCGCTTTAGAGACAGTTAACTGTTATCTGTAAGCCTGTATTAAGACTTTTAATAAAAGGCTCAGAGTTTATTTCAGTGTAGTGACTTCTTACATTTATTAACTCAGTGTAATTCTCCGCTCAGTGTTACTGAACTATCAAATACAATTACACAATTAAGTTGCTTGTCCTAGTGTTGTGCTGTGTTTCCAAATACATTTTCCCATTCAGACTGAAAC
>WNWK01016165.1:0-45685 GCA_009830355.1 Cherax destructor
GCGCAATTGGTCTGTAGTTCTTTGCTATTACTTTACTGCCCCTTTGTGGAGCAGGACTATGTCTGTTGTTTTTAGTAGCTGGGGACGATCCCAGTGTCCATGCTCCCCTCTCCATAGGATGTTAAAGCATGTGATAGGGGCTTCTTGCAGTTCTTGATGAACACGGAGTTCCATGAGTCTGGGCCTGGAGCGGAGTGCATGGGCATGTCATTTATTGCCTTTTCGAAGTCATTTGGCGTCGTGGTGATGTCAGAAAGGCATGTGTCTGTCAAGTTCTGTGGAGTAGTTAGGAAGTGGAATAGTTTAGCGAACGATATAGTGGAGGCGGGAACCATACATAGTTTTAAGACAAGGTATGATAAAGCTCATGGAGCGGGGAGAGCAGAGACCCAGTAGCGGACAGTGCAGAGGCGGGGCCAGGAGCTGAGTCTCGACCCTGCAACCACAATTAGGTAGTACAATTAGGTGAGTACACACACATACACATACACATACACACACATATATATATACACACATACATACATACACACGTAAAGAAACTAGAGAAAATGCAAGGTTTGCGACAAGGTTAGTTCCACAACTCAGGGGACTGTCCTATGAAGAAAGGTTGAGGAAATAGGACTAACAACACTGGAGGAAAGAAGGGTCAGAGGAGACATGATAACAACATACAAAATACTGCGGGGAATTGACAAGGTAGACAGCGACAGGATGTTCCAGAGAGGGAACACAGAAACAAGGGGACACAACTGCAAGCTGAAGACTCAGATGAGTCAAGGGATGTTAGGAAGCATTTCTTCAGCCACAGAGTAGTCAGGAAGTGGAATAGTCTAGAGAAAGATATAGTGGAGGCAGGAACCATACATAGTTTTAAGACAAGGTATGATAAAGCTCATGGAGCAGGGAGAGCAGAGACCCAGTAGCGGACAGCGAAGAGGCGGGGCCAGGAGCTGAGTCTCGACCCCTGCAACCACAATTAGGTGAGTACAATTAGGTGAGTACACACACACAGCACACACATTATATATTTGATTGTTCAAATTACAATATGATGATATTACACTGTTCAAATTACAATATGATGATATTACATTGTAACAAGTGTTTAGGAGGAGGGTAATATAATAGTAAAAATTGAGATTATCTTAAGGAAAGTAACAATGAGCATTTTTTAAAGTAATTTATAGTATGAGTATTTAGTTTAGGGTGAGTAGGGGGTAACATAATAGTAACATATTAGTAAAATTGAAATTATCTTGTAGGAAAATAATATTGAGCATTTTGAAAGTAATTTACAGTATGAGTATATTTAGTTTAGGGTGAGTAGGTGGTTTTTGAGAAGAGTCTTAAATTGATTTTCAGACAAGGTTATCTTAGTATTTACTGGTAATGAATTCCAGATTCTGGGGCCCTTTATGTGCATAGAATTTTTACATAGGTTGATATGCACTCAGGGTATATCAAAAAGTGATCTGTCTTGTGTTGAGATCATGGGTCCTATTAAAATTGGTGAGGAGAATTTTGAGCGGAGGGTTTATATTAGAGTGTAGAGTTTTATGTATTTAGTAGGCACAAAAATAAGTGTGAATGTTCTTTACGGTGAGTAGTTTTAGGCTTTTGCATATTTTTGGAGTATGCTGTCTAGAGTGGGAATTTGTTATCATTCTGACTGCAGCCTTTTGCTGGGTTATGAGTGGTCTAAGGTGATTTAATGTTGTTGATCCCCATGCACAGATTCCATAGGTGAGATAAGGGTAGATAAGTGAATGATATAGTGCAAGGAGAGCTAATTGAGGCACATAGTAGCGTATCTTTCATAATATGCCTACTGTCTTTGAGATTTTCTTGGAAATTTGTTGTATGTGTGTTTGGAATTTAAGGCTACTGTCAAGGTGGATTCCTAGGAATTTTCGCTCTGTGAGTCTTGTGACGGATGAACCATTGAGCGTTATGTTAAGTGGGACATTTGTGGCTTTGTTTCCAAACTGTATGAAGTAGGTCTTGTCAGTATTGAGAGTAAGCTTGTTAGTCGTCATCCATGTTGATATTTTCTGTAATTCGGCATTAACAGTGTTGGCCAGTATGACTGGATTTGGGTGAGAGAAGACATATGTTGTGTCATCTGCAAATAATATGGGTTTGAGTAGTTGTGATGCATTCAAATTCAAATTCAAATTCTTTATTTCTAGTAATATACAGTGGGGTGTAGTTATAGTAATGTACATTTTATGAAGTAGATATTACAAGATGGCCAATAATATGCCTAGGTATGCCTAGGCTTTTCAGGCAGTCTTATGATAGGTCTTACTCAATAGTGATACAATGATTATACTGATAGTAAGGTTAGGTAATTGTAGTGATTAATTAGGTTTACAATAATGAGGTATTGAAATTTAAACATTTAAGAATTAAACAATTAGTTTAAAGCATTTAACAATTAGTTTATATATTAATGGTAAAGGTGATGTATTGGCATAATACCGTTTCTATATTGGAGTGTCTTAGGCAAACTTATGACTAGCTTAAGAATTATGAAGCAATAGTTGTATTAGAATTTTGGTCAGCCATGTGAAATTAAGGGGAATCACAGATATCAGTGTCTTTTGATGTGGATATGTGCAAGATAAAGTAGTTTTCATGTGGTTAGCTACCGGTTGGGTGCGTAAGTGAGATAAGATTTTTTTAACGGTGCTTTTGAAAGTGGAGATTATGTCTGCAGTTCTATAGTTTTCAGGCAGGGAGTTCCAGATTTTAGGCCCTTTTATGCGCATTGAAATTTTTGCTATCCCTAAGCCCCAACAGCCTGATACATTTAGACCGATCTCCTTAACTAGCTGTCTTTGTAAAATTTTTGAAAGAATGATACTTAACAGACTGTACTATAGAATCAGACACCAACTCTCCCCCTCCCTCTATGGGTTCATGAAAGGTAAGAGTGTGCAGAATTGTATCTCCACCTTTCTCACCTCACACACCTCTACTAGTTTTACCACATTTCTTGATCTAAAATCTGCATTTGATATCGCGAACAGAACTGTTATACTACATGAACTAGCCAAAATGAATATTGGTGGTAGCCTACTCTGCTGGATAATAGGATACCTGTCAAACAGAGTATCCTCTGTCCTCTACCAAGGCTTTAGAAGTGAGTCTAAAGAAATGTCCCTAGGTACACCGCAGGGAGGAGTTCTCAGTCCCATGCTATTTAATATTCTGATTAATGCTCTCCTAAGCATATAGCTCACCTAAACATATAGCTATAAACATATAGCTATAAGCTATGCTGATGACATCATGATCCATACAACAGGGCATAAAAAGATGAGTACCGTTCTTAATGAAGTTCAAGCAATTTGTAATCGACTAGGCCTCGTAATATCTTCCTCTAAAACAAAGATATTAACAAGCAAACGACATCCCCCACCCATCTATTTGCAGGGTGAAAACATTAGCTATGTTAAAACTTACAGATATCTTGGTGTAGATGTACCATTTACCAAATCTACTATACCTCAACTAAATATAAAATGCAAAGATAGACTAAATGCTCTTAAAGCTGTTGCTGGCTACAACCCCAACTATGGTGCTAATGTGAGAATCACGAGAATGATGTACATAGCCTATATTAGGTCCTTAATTGATTATGCTGCTCCTATGTTGATATTAGCTCGAGAAAGTTCTCTCCGACCCTTGGAGTTAATGCAAAATGAAGCTCTCAGAATTATTCTTGGCTGTCCCAAATCTACAAAGGTTCTTAATATGAGGAAAGAGCTTGGTATTACTAGTATCAGTGATAGGATTGTTGAGATTAATACTGTACTTGGTATTAGAATGTTAAGAAATGAACCAGACACTGTCACAATGAATCTTACTAAATGTCTAGAAGTAAATACTCACATATCTAAATGGATTGTGAAAACATGCAATTACATTACGTTTTACAACCTGCATGAATTGTATCACTGTAGACAACAATAGCATTTCACCCCTCCATGGAAGATGTGTTCATTTAATATCACATACCTGCAAGTCCCTCCCAAGAAGCTCATTGCTAGTAATCCCTTCCTTAAATCACTTGTTAAAGCAACTGCTCAAGAAGAAATTTCTCGCCTAGCTGGTAGTAATAAGTTATCTCAAGTTATATACACTGATGGATCTAAACAGGAGTCTTCTGACAGGGCTGCATCTGCTCTGGTTGCCACCTCCCTAGTTAAGAACAATAATAATTTTTTTGAACTAGGCATAAGAATTAACAACTGGGCGTCTACACTGCAAACTGAATTGTTTGCAATCCTAATGGCACTAAAGCTAACTTATGGCACTGAGCTTGACTCTATCATCATTACTGATTCTATGTCATCATTGAAGGCTCTTGACTCATATAATGACTCTAACAGCATGCTTATTGGAGAAGCCAGGTATAGATACTAAAAAATCCGGGACAAAGGAATTAATGTACATTTGCTATGGATTCCGTCACACATTGGATTACTCATTCATGATAAAGTTGATATGTTAGCCAAGAAGAGCACCCAGAAGGAGAATGTAGAATATAACTTTGGTATATCTGTGTCTAGCATTAGGAATAATATTAGGAGAGAAATAAATAATGAAAATGATAGCTATAGGAATGCAGTTAGAAGCCTGAGTAGATCTATAACCCACTATGATAACATGAACGTAGATAAGTATGTTTATGGAGCAACTTGCAATGTGAACAGACTGACAGATGTTGTAGTGGCCAGGCTTAGGCTTGGCTACAAGTACTTCTGGCAGTTTGGGAGATACACAGGCATATGGTCACTGTCTTGAACACTATGTGCTGAATTGTCCACTTATTGAGGAATATAGAGATAGACAGTATAATAACCTATGTGACATGTCAAGATATCTTATTGGTGAAGGTATGATACCACTTATACTAAGCAAATTTCCTAAATTTGCTTGTAACAGATAAGTGAACTGTAGATATAAATCCAAATTGATTTCCATGAACGTGCCTATCTGTGCTCATGATAATGCGAGCACAGATGGGCATGTTTGTGGAGCAACTTGCAATGTGAACAGACTGACTGATGTTGTAGTGGCCAGGCTTGAAGCTGGCTACAAGTACTTCTGACAGTTTGGGAGACACAGATGATTATCAAACTAAATGCAAATTATGTGATCAGGCATATGTTCACTGTCTTGAACACTATGTGCTTAATTGTCCACTTATTGAGGAATATAGAGATAGAGAGTATAATAACCTATGTGACATGTCAAGATATCTTATTCATGAAATAAGATGCCAGTTGTACTAAGCAATTTTCCTAAATTTGCTTGTAACAGATAATTGAAATGTAGATATAAACCCAAATGTACAATTGTTAACCCCTTTGGGGCCTAGTGCCTAGGCCTTTTGTGTATCCATATGCTCTTGCGCTACCGTCCACAGGATGGATATGGGGTGCACAATAAACTAGCCACTTCGGTGGCAAAATCTAATGAATTTTTGTATAGATTTAGTCGGACACGGGGAATGTCAAAGAGATGTTTATGTCTGGTATTATTTCTATGGGTCCTGTCACAACTGTCAAGAAAGTGTTTTAGCTCAGGGTTAAAGTTGGAATTTATGGTTCTATAAATGTAGATAGCAGAGTAGTAAGTATGGATGTTCTGAACAGTGAGTAGGTTTAGGTCTTTGAAGAGTGGGGGGGGTGTGCTGCCTAGCGTTGGATTGTGTGATAATTCTTACTGCGGATTTTTGTTGGGTTATTATTGGCTTTAGGTGGGTAATTGCTGTTGATCCCCATGCACAAATGGCATATGTGAGGTAGGGATAGATGAGTGAATAGTATAGTGTGAGTAGGGCTGATTGTGGTACATAATACCGTATCTTAGAGAGGATCCCCACAGTTTTGGACACTTTCTTTGTTATGTGTTGGATATGGGTACTGAATTTCACGCTGCTGTCAAGGTGAAGGCCCAGGAATTTGCCCTCGTTATGTTTAGCAATAGGTGTGGTGTTGATCTTAATGTTTAATTGTGGATCACCTGCTCTGTTGCCAAACATAATATAGAAGGTCTTATCAGTGTTGAGTGTAAGTTTATTGGCTGTCATCCATGTTGATATTTTTATTAATTCGTTGTTAACAATGGTATTAAGCGTGGCAAGATTTGTGTGGGAGATGACATAAGTTGTGTCGTCAGCAAAGAGTATTGGTTTCAGGTGTTGTGATACATTGGGAAGGTCATTGATATATAAGAGGAAGAGCAGGGGACCAAGGACACTATCTGTATCCAATAGTAGTTACTGTTGGGTTTAGTCCTGACTCTTTCTCTTCTACTTCAGCTCTTCCTCTCACCGGCTATTCTCCTTCTGTACTTCCTCGCCTAGTGGTCCTTACCGGAGTCTGAATAACCAGGACACTTCTCGGTACTCGGTGTCAAGTGGCGTGTCGGAGGATGTGTCTTTCATAGTGACATACTGATACCTATTAGTGAGGTAGGATTTAAAGTATGCTAGTGCATGACCTCTTATTCCATAGTGGTCAAGTTTGTGGAGTAGGATGCCGTGGTTTACTGTGTCAAAAGCTTTCCTTAGGTCAATAAAAGTCCTAATGGATATTCCTTATTTTCGAGTGCTGTGTAAAGCAGGTCTATCTTTTTTACTATTGCATCGTTAGTGCTTCTTTTTTTTCCTGAAGCCAAATTGGCAGGGGTTGAGTATGCTTTGTGTCGTTATGAACGAGTATAATCTCTTGTGCACAAGTTTCTCGAAGATTTTGGATAGCAAGGTAGATTTGATATAGGCCTATAGTTGTTTACGTCTGTGGGGTCACCACCTTTGTGTATTGGTGTAACCCTTGCTGTTTTGAGAGTGTCGGGAAAGTGCTAGTTTCTAATGATTTGTTAAAAAGTAATGAAATAGGATGTGAAAGGAAATGAGCGGTCGTTTGTATATTAAGGGTGGGACTTGAGACAGATGCCCTGATTTATTTTTAAGTGACTTGATTATCATGATGACTTCAGTGGGTTCAGTGTCAAGATATAAGGAGGATGGGAAATTCCCATCTAGGTAATCACTTGCTCAGGCATTGGTATCTGGGATTTTACTGGCAAGATTTGATCCTATGGTTGAGAAGAAGTCATTTATCTTGTTTACTGTATCAATAGGCTTTAGTGGTGTTTCGTTTGGTTTAGTTAGGACAATATCCCTAGTTTTTTCAGTTTGTGGGTGCCCATAATCTGTGAGAGTGTTTTCAGGTCTTTTTATATCTCCTCTTTTTCAGTGAATCTGCTGGAGTAGTACAATTGTTTGGCTTTTTTATTAGTTTGGTGAGAACTGATGAATAGTGTTTAATAAACTCCTTATGTAGGAATCCCGCTTATATTGCTTTTCTCATATTGATGTTTTTGTTAATGGATTTTAGTAAACTGTTAGTTAGCCATGGGCTGCCTAGCCGTTTATTCGTAATCTGTTTCATTTTTATAGGACAATGTTTGTTGTATAGTCTATGTAATTTATTAAGAAAGTTGTCTGTCCACTCATCGATACCCTTGGCATTTGAAATTCTATAGCCCAGTCAACCATCTCTAGCTCTGCTGTGAAGTTATTTATTGAAGCTATTCTTTTACTAAGGTTTCTTAAATTTTGTTCTGTACTTTATGGTGGAGCACTCATCAGTAAACCTCTACACAGGCTTGGCAATTGGGGGCATAAAATTGGATGAATACAAAGCATTTTCTGTTTTTTTCCTTAGCCCTTTCACTTTTTCCCACATAGATCTACATTGTTGATGCCAGTGTCACTCGTGTAGATCTACATTTTAAACAGCACTCTCAAATAAGCTGTGACTGGTAAATTTTGGCCTAGACACGAGAGAATGGTTTTGTACAGTGAGTTTGTACAGTATAAAAAAAAATCCTGCCCCTTGCAGTGCACAATGGGAAAAGCAAACCTCTTACCTAGTGTTTGGTTTAAAGTAGTAGCTTTGGGTTTTCTAGGTTGGTTTTTATGGTTTATTGGCATCAATTGACAGAATGACAGACATGTTAGAGAAATACAGTGGACCCCGAGTTTCGTAAACCCGGAAATCGTACAATTATGTAAGTATAATATTGTAAGTGCTTGTGGAAGTGTATTTTGGGGGTCTGAAATAGACTAACCTTAAGGAGTAAATTCGTTCGGTAATGCCACTTGAGCAGACTTAAGGAGTGAAGTTTTACGAAACTCGGGGTCCACTGTATAGATGATTTTGGTTGGTTTCAGGATTGGAAATAGCTTGCAACAGGGCTCAAATTAGTGAAGATATTCGATTTTTCACGATTTTCCTGAGGTGTTTAGGCTTCCTTTAACCCCCGGTCTTTGTTATTCATTTCTTACCAGCTCTGCTTCAAATGATTTAAAATGGAGGGCAAGTGTTATATGAGAGGCCTTGAGACGTAAGTAATGAACACAAGGTAGGTTACTTTAGTGGCTGGAAAGCCTACAGTGTTTATTTTTTATTCCATTTTAAAATTAGAATTTGTTGAATTTTGTGTAAAATTATCCAAATTGCTAAATTCTGGGCAATTTATGTGGTAGTTCTGATAGATGAATGGGCACTTTCTTGCACTCAGTTGATTGAACAGAAGGCAAATGAACGAAATGGCTAGGAATTTGGTCGAATTGAGCAATGGAATTGCTTAATATAGGACTCAAAGTGAGCAAAATCAATGATGCATAAATGGCAGCCAGACTGCCAATTTTGTTTCCTTTGTAATAATGTTCCATCAAATTTCACATTTCTGGTGTTATTACCTTTGGAAACAGGTTCTCTAACATTGTCAGTAGTAGTATTTGTATCTTACCAACCGTTACTGAGTCACAGCTCCCTACGTGATCACTAACTGTTAGTAACTCACTGCTGACCTAGCATGATGTTTGAATGCTACCATTGCCCTCCAGGCAATGGGCAGGGCAGTTCAAGATGAGACATTAAGGAATCTGTATGACAGTGTCCACCATTGAAGACACTGCAAGACTCCAAGCAGACATAAACCAAATCTTTAAATGGGCTGCAGAAAACAATATGAAGTTCAATGATGAGAAATTTCAATTACTCAGATACGGAAAACGTGAAGAAATTAAAATCTCATCGGAGTACAAAACTAATTCCAACCACACAATAGAGCGAAAAACTAATGTCAAAGACCTGGGAGTGATCATGTCAGAGGATCTCACCTTCAAGGACCATAACAATGTAGCAATTGCATCTGCGCGAAAAATGACAGGATGGATAATGAGAACCTTCAAAACCAGGGATGCCAAGCCCATGTTGACACTTTACAGATCGCTTGTTCTATCTAGGCTGGAATATTGTGCACACTAACTGCACCTTTCAAGGTGGGTGAAATTGCTGACCTTGAAAATGTGCAGAGAACCTTCACCGCACGCATAAGTGCGATAAACCACCTCAACTACTGGGAACGCTTGAAGTTCCTAAACCTGTACTCTCTAGAACGCAGGCGGGAGAGATACATTATTATATACACATGGAAAATTCTCGAGGCTTAGTACCAAACTTGCACACAAAAATCACTCCGTACGAAAGCAAAAGACTCGGCAGGCGATGTAACATCCCCCAATGAAGAGCAGGGTGCCACTAGCACGTTGAGGGACAACACAATAAGTGTGAGGGCCCAAGATTGTTCAACTGCCTCCCAGCATACATCAGGGGGATTACCAACAAGCCCCTGGCTGTCTTCAAGCAGGCACTGGACAGGCACCTCAAGTCGGTACCTGATCAGCCGGGCTGTGGTTCGTACGTTGGACTGCGTGCGGCCAGCAGTAACAGCCTGGTTGATCAGGCTCTGGTCCAACAGGAGGCCTGGTCACAGACCGGGCCGCAGGGGCGTTGACCCCTGGAATTCTCTCAGGTAGACTCCAGGTAGACAGGTTTCCACTAATATTTAAGTTACTAAGCCAAGCTACGTTTGTGTTTATTACCAAATCCGTCAAGAACCTACAAGACATAATGACTGGACACTTTCTTACAACTGCTATTAGCATCTGGAAGCTTGGTGTGGTGTGTGTGTGTGTGTGTGTGTGTGGACGTCTAAATATGCTGAGTCAGGGTGGGGCTGCTGTCAAAATGATGTATTATGCCATCACTCACCATCCACACTGCCTGTCAACACCCATGGTGTCCCAGGCTGCCATCCCCACCATCCTTCCTTCTTTCCTACCTACCTACCTACCTTCCTTTCTTCCTTCATTCCTTCCTTTCTTACTTCTTCTTTCCTTCCTCTCATCTCTTCCTTCTTTTCTTTCTTTCTTCCTCCATTCCTTCCTTTCTTACTTCTTTCCTTCCTCTCATCTCTTCTTTCCTTCCTCTCATCTCTTCTTTCCTTCCTTCCTTCCTTCCTCTCATCTCTTCTTTCCTTCCTTCCTTCCTTCCTCTCATCTATTCTTTCCTTCCTTCCTTCCTTCCTCTCATCTCTTCTTTCCTTCCTTCCTTCCTTCCTCTCATCTCTTCTTTCCTTCCTTCCTTCCTTCCTCTCATCTCTTCTTTCCTTCCTTCCTTCCTTCCTCTCATCTCTTCTTTCCTTCCTTCCTTCCTTCCTTACTTTCTTTCTTCCTTCCTTCCTTCTGGTATCCTGGGCATTGCTTTCGGTCACAAACTCCTCAAACCCATGAAATTTATCTTCAGAGACACTTCCATCTGTGTTAGAGCTATCACTGGGGAAAGAAGAGTCCCAGATTCTCTGGCGAGTCAGATATTTCTTACTGCTAGGCATGCTGAACATGGACTACTGAAATAGCATTCCCACAATGCACCATTGGCTCCCGATTTTGTTATACTCTGCACACTGACCATGGAGACCCATTCTCTCACATGTGGGCCTACCAGCTTTCTCCCACTTGATTTGAGGCCGCTAGAATATATGTGTATTAATACGTCGGAAACATTGGCTCATATGACGTATATATACGACTGAAACAGTCAAAGGTTAATATATAATAGTGTAAACATGTTATCAGTAGTAGTAGGTTGGTAGACAGCAGCCGCCCAGGGAGGTACTACCGTCCTACCAAGTGAGGGTAAAACGAAAGCCTGTAATTGTTTTACATGATGGTAGGATTGCTGGTGTCTTTTTCTGTCTCATAAACATGCAAGATTTCAGGTACATCTTGCTACTTCTACTTACACTTAGGTCACACTACACATTCATGTACAAGCATATATATACACACACCCCTCTGGGTTTTCTTCTATTTTTTTACTACTAGTTCTTGTTCTTATTTCCTCTTTTCTCCATGGGGAAGTGGAACAGAATTCTTCCTCTGTAAGCCATGCGTGTCGTAAGAGGCGACTAAAATGCCGGGAGCAAGGGGCTAGTAACCCCTTCTCCTGTATATACATTACTAAATGTAAAAGGAGAAACTTTCGTTTTTCCTTTTGGGCCACCCTGCCTCGGTGGGAAATGGCCGACATGTTGAAAGAAAAGAAAGAAAGAATGTTATCAGGCTTTTATATGCATTTGAAAGTGAAAAAAAAAAAAGGAAATGTTTCACTTTACAGTGACTTTTGCTTTACAACAGTAGACTGGAACCTAACCTGCTGTATGAGCGGGACCTGCCTGTACTGCAGTCTGTCGGAGGCTTTATCCTCCGATATTCCTAACAGGAGTATAGTGATGCAATCAGGCTCCTGCAATGTTTTACTGTAATGTTTTACTGCAAATTGGAAACTGATGTATTCCATAAAATTTTCTTCTATTCACCACCATAGAACTCAAGGTTGTCCACCCACACAACTTGTATTCCAAGGCAGAGTAGCAGACCAGTCTGGCATGACACCAGGTAAATATCATTCCATGAACATGTTCTTGATCGGCAACGCTGCTTTCTGTCCTGCTATGCGTTTGCTAACTTAAATTGTCATGGTAAGAGGAGGTAGGACCAATATCTTATCTGAATATTGTTATGGAACAAAGAAAATAGTGAAATGTTTCTTCCTTGATTTGGTTACTGTGCCACCAGTATGCCACTTGTACACAGCTTGTACCACCTGTGTACCACTGGTGCACAGCTTTTATTACTGGCACAAAAAGCTCTTATCACCAATGTGCCACTGGTATGCAGCTTGTATCACAAGTGTGCCACTGGCACACATACCACCAGTGTACCACTGGTACACAAAGGTTGTACCACTAGTGTACCACTGGTACACAAAGGTTGTACCACTAGTGTACCACTGGAATGAAGCTACAGTATATAAAACTTCACTCCTGATGAATACAGTATACATGTGGTTTACAAGTGCATTCAGGAATAAGTGCAAAGAGTATGGTAGAATAAGTGCTGGAGTCCCTTAGCACCCTTGTTGTTGACCAGGTGTTGTGTGACTTATGGTAGTAGTGCTTTACACTGATGATGGTTATGATAATGATTATCATGTTGAACAGTGCCTCTATATCAGCACAAACAGTAACATCTAGGAGAGCATAACTAGGTAGCGTCTCTCTCATACGATAAGCGGACAGAGGATTGAGCCTCCACTGGTCCTTGCACTTCATGACCCACATGGGTATGGCTCTTCACTTAAAATCTTTATTAATAATAAAAATAATAATATTAATACCAATACAGTAATAATATTTTTTAGCACACCAACTGTCTCCCACCAAGGTAAGGTGATTTGAAAGAGACGAAATAATTCACTATCATTTATCCAGTCATTGTCTTGCCAGAAGTTTGTTGTCAGTGATCATGTATGGAAAGAAAACATGGAATATAAATGTATAAATTCAAGGATTACGTGGATTAAAATAAGGGTGGGATGTAAAATGTTTGTTATTCTAAGCGTTTATGCACCTGGGGAAGGGACGAGTGTAGAGGGGAGAGAGAGAAAGAGAAAGAGACAGAGATTTTGAGAGGTGTTGAGTATTTAGGGAGCTGTGCATTAAGTGGGAAAGTAATTGTTTTGGGAGACCTCAATGTTAAAGTGGGAGAAGATTTTATAGAGGGTGTAGTAAGTAAGTTAGAAGTGGCAAGAGTAAATAATAATGGGGGCCCCTTTAATTGAACTACTACTTTACTTTACTTTACTTTACTATGTATAGAAAGAGGTGTGGTAATAGGTAATACGTGTTTTAAAAAGAAAAGAGGGGGAATAAGTTATTTTTTTTCATGGTTTTAGAAAGGCGACGTATACTGTATCATTATCTGGAAGTACGTACTGTACCTACATTGAGAATAAGAGGTAGATGGGGCACAAAGAGAATGTCATTGGTGTGTAAGAGAGAAGTGAAAGTTTGTAAAGTAGAGGAGAAATAGGGTAGGATTTAAGTAACTATTGGGAGAAAGGTGAGTTAGAGCCAGTACACATAATGAGGAGGTAAGGAGTAGATTTAAAGAATGCAGTGTTAGTGTACAGCAGAAGTTTGTGGATATAGAATGATGAGGTAAAGAGGGTGGTAAGGGAGAAGAAGTTGGCATATGAGAGGTTTTTACAAAGTAGAAGTTATATATGGAAGGTGGTGTGTATGGAGAGTGAAACAGAGATTGAAAGAGTGATGAGTGGAATGTAAAAGGAGAACAAATAAGAGAGTGGGTGAGGTTTTATCAATAAATTTTGCTGAGGGTAGAAAAAAGTTTTGGAGTCAGATCAGTAAGTGGAGAAAGCCAGGGAAATGAATGATTTTAATAGTTAAAACAAAAGAGGGAAAGTTTTAGAAGGGAAGGTAGAGGTACTGGGAAGATGGGAGGAATATTTGGAGGAATTGTTCAATATTGATGAAGAGGAGGAGGCAGTGATTTTATGCATTGGACAGGGAGGTATAACATCTTCAGGAGTGAGGAGGATCCAGGTTAGTTACCATTTTGTCCTAGGCACATGTCGATTAGACACTAGGCCTGTTGTATGTATGTGTGTGTGTAACGAAACACTTCAAAATGTTTCGGCCCTGCCGGGAATTGAACCCGGGCCCTCCGTGCGTGAAGCAAGAGCGCTAGCCACCATGCCATTGGGGCGTGTGTGAGTGCGGGGAAGATACACGAGGCAGTGGTTAGAATGAAAGGGGATAAAGCAGCTGGGATGGATGGGATTAAGACAGAAATGTTAAAAGCAGGTGGGAATATAGTTTTGGAGTGGTTGGTGCATTTGTTCAATATATGTATACATGAAAGTGGGAAGGTACCTAGGAATTGGTAAGAGAGCATGTATACTGTAGTTCCCTTTTATAAGGGAAAAAAGGATTAAAGATAGTATAAGAATTATAGGGAATAAACCTGTTGAGTATATACCAGGTAAAGTACAGTGGTACCTCTACTTACGAGCAGCTCAAAACTCGAACAGTTATGTAAGTGTATTTTTGTAGGTGCTTTTGTAAGTGTATTTTTGGGGGTCTGAAATGGATTAATTTAATTTTCATTATTTCTTATGGGAAATTTTTTTGGTATCGGCACTTGAATAGCTGACTGGAACGAATTTTGCTTGTAAGTAGAGGTACCACTGTATATGGTACATTTACTATTGAAAGAATTAAAGTAAGACAGAGAGCAGGGTCACAGATGAACAAGGTTCTTGGAAGGGCAGGGGATGTGTCGACCAAGTGTTTGTTTACGTGTTTACATGAAGCATGTAAGTAAATGATACTTAGATAAAGGTAAGGAACTTTTTGTTGCATTTTTGGATTTAGAAAAGGCATATGGTAGGGTAGATAGGAGAGCAGTGTGGGAAATGTTGTAAGTGTATGGAATAGATGGTAATTTACTTAAAGCAGTAAAATGTTTTTATGTGCATAGCAAATCTCAGGTTAAGGTATGTAGGAAAGAGGAAGATTATTTTCCAGTGAAAGTAGGCCTTAGATAGGGAAGTTTGATGTCGTCATGATTGTTTAACATATTTATAGATGGAGTTGTAAAAGAAGTAAATGGTAGAGTGTTGGGAAGAGGAGTGGGATAAACAGATGAAGAATCAAATACAAAGTGAGAGATGTCACAGTTGATTTTTGCCGATAACATGGTACTTTTGGAAGATTCTGAAGAAAAGTTGCAAAAGTTAGTGGATAAATTTGGGAGGATATGGAAAAGAAGGAAATTAAAAGTGAACATATATAAAATATATAAAATATATAACTAGAAGAAACTCAATAAATTTTTCTAGTATTGTTATTATACTAGTATAGCATCAACATATTGTAACTTGAAATAAAATATACAACTAGATTAAACTCAACCAATTTCTCTAGTATTGTCTTTTAATAGTAGTATGTATAATCATATTGTACTTTTAAATAATACAGAACTAGAATAAACTCAATCAATTTCTCTAGCATTAAGTACTTAGTGAATAAGTCTTTAGAATAAGCTGCCCCTAATGCCATGGCATGCCAGTGGCTCTCCTTGCATTACAGTGTTATAATTGTAACTACCAATAACAATGTACACTTGTATCATGCATCGAAATAAAAATATTATTATATTATTATTATTATTATTATTATAACATTGGAAAGTGCAAGATTATAAGAGTATCATATAACTATAGACAATGAGAGGTTAGATATCTGATTGGAGAGATTGAACATGGGGGAAGTAAATGTGTTCAGATACATAGAAATGGACTTGTTGGCAAAGGTATGAGAGGGTGAACTGTAGAATTGGTGAAGAGGGAAAGGTGGGTGGTGTACTGAGGCATCTGTGAAGACAAAGAACCTTAGCCATGAAGACAAAAAAGGGTTAGTTTAGTTTAATATCTTTATTATACATCCCATACCCATCCTGTGGGCGGTAGTCAAAAGATTACAGAGGTACATAATTGGTCCAGGGACTGGACTCCAAAGTTTTGTTAGCTGAACAAGTTACAGCGGTAATGAACTAGATCTGGTCACAATGATGACAAAGTTACAAAGGTAATGAACTCCAGGTAGAGCTGGTCACACTCATGACAAGTTACAAAGGTAATGAAATAGATCTGGTCACAATCATGACAAGTTACAAAGGTAATGAGCTCCAGGTAGAGCTGGTCACAATCATGACAGTTACAAAGGTAATGAATCATAAACATGTCAATACATGGTTACAATCAGCAACAAATTACAAACATTCTAGGGAATACATCCATTTTCCCAACAACAGATGTTGCTAGGTGCCTGTCCCTCTTCGGCAGGACAGCCAGACAGCCATTGTAAACAGTAGCTGGTTGTGAAAGGATCTGCTGCTTGCAGGAGCACCATTGACCCTTCCTAAGTGGTCCAAGAGGTCAGCGACTCTGCTAGCAGCCCGAGGGAGAGCTACCCTGGGGATGTGTCAACGTCCTGGTGGACGCCAATTTGATTGCAGATCCCAGGCCCTCCGTCCGCTGGGAGGTGCTGCTGGCCGCTCCCACATGGAGCCCCCCATCCCTGAAGCTCTCGTGATCCCGGCACACCCCCTGCCATCACCGACGCTGGGAGTTGGGTGGGTGAGGAACAGGGGTGAGGGGTTATGAGAGGGTCACTGTTCACACGGGGTAGCCCACGCAGCCCACCCCCTCCTTCCTGGCAGGCGGGGGGGAGGAGGCACTGTCTTCTCAGCCCCAACCCTCACAAACTGCACAAACTTCCACTGTTTACGCTGAAACAATGCACTGGGATGTCCTCTCGCTGCTTTGGAATCTTCCCAGACAATTCACACAGAGTCCTGTTCAGTCGTGACCAGGTCAGTTTCTTTGATCAGGAGCGATCCTTGAAAATCCCGGAGCTAAAAAAGGGAATTTACCAGAGTATAGTGGTACCAACACTTATATGGGTGTGAAGCATGGGTATTAAATATTGCAGCGAAGAGGAGGATAGAGGCAGTGGAGATATTATGTCTAAGGGCAGTGTGTGGTGTGAATATCATGCAGAGAATCCGTATTGTGGAGATTAAAATAAGGTGTGGAGTTACTGAGGAGAGGTTATTGAGGTAGTTTGGATATTTAGAGAGGATGGAGCAAAAATGACTAGGAAGGTGTATAAATCTAGTGGAGGGAAAGAGGGGTAGGGGTTGTCATGGGAAAGGTTGAAAGGAGGGGATAAAGGAGATTTTGATTTCTAGGGGCTTGGATATCCAACATGCTTTTGTGAGTTTATTAGATAAGAGCAGAACCAAGTGGTATTTATGACTTGATGTGCTGTTGGAGTGTGAGCAAGGTAATATTTATGAAGGGATTTAGGAACTTGGCTAACCAGACTTAAGTCCTGGAGGTGGGAAGTTCAAAGCCTACACTCTGAAGGAGGGGTGAGAATATTGCAGCTTGGAGGGACATCTGAACTGTGATGTCAGAATGCTTCTGACAGGACAGTGATTGAACATATGACAGTGAAAGTTTTTTTTAGGGCGGGGGGTTACCCTACCTCAGTGGAAGATGGCCAGTGTGTTTTAAAAAATAAAATGTGTTCACTGGTAATCACTGAACCTGGCAAATGGTTGTCTTACCTGGTAAACACTTGTCATTCCTGGTAAACCCTTATTATACCTGGTAAACAGTAGTGACACTGTACAACAATGTTTTACTTGTATTCAGGGATGTGTGTGGAAGAAGAAACGGTTGCCAACCACTGGAGAAGATGCAAGAAGTGTTGTTGAAGACTGTTGCTGAAGCTAAGGCAATTGTATCTAAAGTAAGTAAAATATTGACAGCTTTTATTGTGAAGTGGATGACTGGTTGGGTGTAGTTGTATTGTGAAGTGGATGACTGGCTGGATGTAGTTGTATTGTGAAGTGGATGACTGGCTGGGTGTAGTTGTATTGTGAAGTGGATGACTGGCTGGGTGTAGTTGTATTGTGAAGTGGATGACTGGCTGGGTGTAGTTGTATTGTGAAGTGGATGACTGGCTGGGTGTAGTTGTATTGTGAATTGGAAGACTGGCTGGGTGTAGTTGTATTGTCAAGTAGTAGCTGACTGTGTGGGGGGGGGAAGGAGTAGGTGTACATTCTCACTTATACATACATAAATACATACGTATATACATGTATGCATACATACATATCCACTAGGAAGCTGATACGACCACCGATGATCTAAACTAGTTTCTCAGGAGGCTAAGCTCTTTGGTGTTGGAAGTGTGTAGTTGGCACATGCCTCAATGGCACAGGAGAAGATGCAAATTTGATAAAGAGATGTGCTTCCTCTACCAAAGAAGACATCAGACATCAGAACTTCTCAATGGCAGCAGACTCTGATCCACAAAAGGAAATTCTGGCGAAAGAAATGGAGAACATTGAGCACAAACCTGTTACATCATATACAGTCCAAGAGAGACAGAGGGAGCAAAAAGCCAGAAACAAAATTAGAAGAAATCCTAATATAATGTATTTCTTCCCTTATGTAAAATCCAGGGCAAAAACCCCATCCAGTATAGGGCCTTTAATTAAAGGAGATGGAACATACACTGATGACAATAAGGAAATGAGTGAAATACTGAAGTCACAAGATGACTGTGTTCAGTGACCCACTCATCAGTTTACAGATCAATGATCCAAATGATTTTTTCATAAATGAGACTCAAAATGCCACTGATATCCTCACAATTTCTGATGTCCTATGTTGGTTGAATTTGAAGAAGCCATCAACAGCATGTCCATGCATTCTGCCCCAGGACCAGTCATGTGGAACTCAATCATATTACAGTGGAACCCCAAGTTTCGGCCGTAATCCGTTCCAGGAGTTAGGCCTAAAGTCGAAGCGGCCGAAAGTCGAAGCAATATTTCCCATAAGAAATAATGTAAATACAATTATTCCGTTCCAGACACCCAAAAATATTCACAAAAAAATACATTTTTTAAAGATTAACTATAGTTTTACATACACACAGCACAGATAAATATATATAAAGTAATAAATTTATAATTAAACATTTAAATAAACATTTAAAATAACATTTATTTACTTTTATTGAAGAAACTTGCTGGCATCTGGAAGATGGGGAGAAGAAGGGGAGGAAGCACTCACTGTTTGGAAGGGGAATCCCCCTCCATAAGGACTTCAGGTAACAAGTGCCTTTCTGGGGTTACTTCCCTTTGTCTTTTAATGCCACTAGGACCAGCTTGAGTCACTAGACCCCTGTTTCTGGCACCTCTTTAAGATGTCCCTAAAATGGGACATTGTTTTGTCACTGAAGATGTTGCAGAGATGGGTTGTTTCAGCTTGCTCTGGGTGGTATTTCTCCACGAAACTTTGCAACTTATTCCACATTCCACACATGTCCTTAAGCACTGAAGAAGGCACCGCCTTCACTCCCTCTTCCTCCTCCTCCTGTGAAGCAAGTTCCTCAACTGTGGTCTGATGCTCTTCCAGATGAAGCTCTTGCAGCTCGTCAGTGGTTAGCTCTTCCCTGTGGTCGTCCACCAACTCTTCCACATCCTCGCCACTCACCTCCAACCCCAGGGACTTGCCCAATGCCACAATACCTTCCACAACAGGCAGAGGGTTGGCAGGGTCAGGGTCAGCCTCAAACCCTTCAAAATCCCTCTGTTGGACACAATCTGGCCACAAATTTCTCCAAGCAGAGTTCAAAGTCCTGGAAGTCACTCCCTCCCAAGCCTTACCTATAAGGCTTATGCAGTTGTAGATATTGAAGTGATTCCTTCAGAACTCTCTCAGGGTCAACTCAGTGTCCAAGGTCACTTCAAAGCACTTTTCAAATACTGCTTTGGTGTACAGTTTTTTGAAGTTACAAATGACCTGCTGGTCCATGGGCTGGATGAGAGGAGTGGTGTTAGGAGGCAAGAACTTCACTGTGATGAACCTGAAGTCCCTAGACAAAAGTCTGCCAAGTTTGGAGGATGAGCAGGAGCATTGTCTAGTACCAGAAGGCACTTGAGTGGCAATTTCTTTTCTTGGAGGTATTTTTTCACACTGGGGCCAAACACTTAATGGACCCACTCTATGAAAATTTGCCTAGTGACCCATGCCTTATGATTAGCTTTCCACAACACACACAATCTATTCTTGATGACATTGTGTTTCTTGAATGCTCTGGGATTTTCTGAGTGATACACAAGTAAAGGCTTCACTTTAAAATCCCCACTAGCATTAGAACAAAACAAGAGAGTTAGCCTGTCTTTCATAGGCTTGTGTCCTGGCAGTGCCTTTTCCTCCTGAGTAATGTAGATCCTGTTTGGCATTTTCTTCCAAAACAGGCCTGTTTTGTCACAATTAAACACTTGTTGGGGTTCAAATTTTTCATTGTCTACATACCTCTTAAATTCATTCACAAATTTTTCAGCCGCACATTTGTCTGAAGTGGCTGCCTCACCATGCCTTATCACACTGTGTATGCCACTACTCTTCTTAAATCTGTCAAACCAGCCTCTGCTGGCCTTAAACTCATTAGCATCAGCACTGGTTCCAGGCATTTTCTTGACAAGATATGCGTGCAACTGCCTTGCCTTTTCACATATGATGGCCTCGGAAATACTATCACCTGCTATCTGTTTATTGTTTATCCACACCATCAACAACTTCTCAACCTCTTCCACTGTTTTTTATCTATTTTCGGCTAACATGTCATCACCTTTTGCAACATCAGCTTCCTTGAGTTCTTTTCTCTTTGCAGGATAGAAGTGATAGTAGATTTGTTTTTTCTGTACATCCTGGCAAGCTCCCCCACACGTACGCCACTCTCATATTTTTCTACTATCTCCTTCAGTTCTATGGTGTTTTTCACTTTCTTTACCACAGGGGTGCCACTAGGAAGTTTCTTTGGACCCATGGTGACTTATTTCACAGTCACAATCAATAAACAAGCACTAAACACAATGAATTTATTGTGAAATGTTTGGATGAGTGCACAGTGTAATGCTCACTCAAGGGTAAACAATGCTAGACTGGCTCATGACGCCTGCGCAGCGAAGTGCGCAAGTGGGGGCAGGCGGACAGGTCTGGTACGCTGGCCAAAACTCGGAGCAACGGCCGAAAGTCAGGACAAAATTCAGCTGAAAAAAGCAACCGAAACTCGAAGCAACCGATACTCGGGGTGGCCGAAACTTGGGGTTCCACTGTATTTAAAAAATGTAAGAAACCATTATTTTGGGCCTTTGTAGTTTATTGTGTTGTCATCCCACAGTCACTGAAAAACCACTGATATTGTCCCACTTCACAAAGGTAGCAGTAAAGCATATGTAAAGAACTACTACAGACTAATAGAGCTAACTTTGCATTATCAGAATCTTTGAACAGGTCCTAAAAAGCAAGACTTGCATTTACATGGAATCACAACAATTACACAATACAGGGCAGAATGGGTTTAGAGCAGGTTGTTCCCGCTTTCACAGTTGCTAGACTATTATGATAAGGTCTTGGGTGCACTGGATGATAAGCCAGATGTCACTGATTTTGCAAAAACCTTGCAAATGAATTCATCGCTAAGCAAGGAGCATACTATAATGGTAGTGGGTTTGTGTCAGCCATCTTTGATATTGTTTTAATGTCACCTTTTCACCATTTATAACATTTTTAGTATCTTTTAAATTTTTATTCAGTAGTGTACTGTATATTGTAATAAACAGAATAGAGGATATCAGCTCTAATATGCATTATTTAGGTATGCATACTGGTCACAGAGCCCTTCGTAAGTCTGAGCCGTCTGTAAACGAGTATGTATGTCACTAAATAAGGAGAGGCTGTATATCTGGAGTATACCTGGAGAGGGTTTTGGGGGTCAGCACCCCTGTGGCCCGGTCTGAGACCAGGCCGTAGTGGATCAGAGTCTGATGAACCAGGCTGTTACTGGTGGCCGCACACAAACTGGCATACAAACTACAGCCCGGCTAGTCAGGTACTGACTTTAGGTGCCTGTCCAGTGCCTTCTTGAAGACAGCCAGGGGTCTATTGGTAATCCCGCTTATGTATGCTGGGAGGCAATTGAATAGTCTTGGGCCCCTAACACTTACAGTGTTGTCTCTCAGTGTACTCGTGGCACCCCTGCTTTTCATTAGGGGAATGTTGCATCTCCTGCTGAGTCTTTTGCTTTCATAGGGAGTGATTTTTGTGTGCAAGTTTGGTACTTGCACACAAAATCTGGCAAAGAGAAAAGAAATCAAGGAAGCTAATGTTAACGAAAAATAGATCAAAAACAAACACAAAAGATTTATGTAGTTAAGTATTATAACATAAAATGTATGAATGTAAATCATAAGAAGAACTGGTGGTAATATTTCAGAGATAACGAAGTTGTCTTTCTAGATTTTTCGCATGACTGGTCAGGTGGGTGTTCCACCCTGGGGCTGCGTACTTCATGTTGTTCCTGAAATAGTGTGTGTGTGTGTCCCTCTAGGATTTTCCAAGTGTACATTATCGTGTATCTCTCGCGCCTGCATTCCAGGAAATACAAATCAAGGGACTTCAACCGTTCCCAGTAATTTAGGTGCTTTATCGTATTCAGGTGTGCCATGAAAGTTCTTTGTACACTCTCCAGGTCAGCAGTTTTGCCTGCCTTGAAGGGAGCAGTTAGTGTACAGCAGTATTCCAGCTTAAAGAGAACAAGTGATTTGAAGAGAATCATCATGGGCTTGGCATCCCTAGTTTTGAAGGTTCTCATTATCCATCCTATCGTTTTTCTAGCAAATGTGGTAGATACATTGCTGTGGTCTTTGTAGGAGAGATTTTCTGACATTATCACTCCCAGGTCCTTCACATTACTTTTTCGCTCTATTGTATGGTTAGAATTTGTTGTATACCCTGATACAGTTTTAATTTCCTCAAATTTTCCATATCTGAGTAGAAATTTCTCTTCATTGAACTTTGTATTGCTTTGAGTGGCTCATTTGAAGATTTGGTTGATGTCTGGTTGGAGTCTTGTGGTGTCTTCGATGGAGGACACTGTCATGGTAATTTGGGTGTCATCCGCAAAGGAAGACATGGAGCTATGGCCTACATCTCTGTCTATGTCAGATATGAGAATGAGGAATAGGATGGAAGCGAGTACCGTGCCTTGTGGAACAGACCTTTTCACTGTACCTGCTTCAGACTTTTCTCTGTTTACTATTACTCTTTGTGTTCTATTTGTTAGAAAGTTATAGATCCATCTACCAACTGTATTTCTTTATATCACATTTTTGTCGTAGGGGGCAATATAGACAGTGGCAATATACTCTGCAAATTGTATTCACAGTGTGGCCAGCAGTAACAGCCTGGTGGATCAGGCCCTGATCCACTCTCACTAGTAGTTCAGTAGTAGTATTTTGTATATTACCAACTGTTATCGAGTCACAACCTTTTCACATGATCACTCTCCGTCTCGCTCATAATCAACACCCTTAAAAACAAGGCAGGAGACATAAACAGCTTACCACCTTTTATGTACATAAAAGCTTCACAGGTACTGTCACCAATTATAGCAACACTATTCAATAAATCCATTGAAGCCTCTACCTTCCCATCAATTCTCAAAATAGCTAGGGTCACCCCAATCCACAAAGGAGGTGATCAAACAGACTTGAATAATTATAGACCAATTTCTAATTTACCACTGCTTTCTAAAATCTTCAAAAAATTAATTCATAGACAGATCTATTCCTACCTCGTCTCACACAATGTACTCAACCCCTGTCAGTTTGGATTCAGGACCAACAAGAGCACAAACGATGCTATTATACACATGCTAGAATTAATATACACCGCACTTGAGAAGAAAGAAGTCCCACTGGGAATCTTCATTGATCTACGCAAAGCTTTTGATACAGTCGACCATGATTTACTGCTCACAAAATTAGCACACTATGGTATAAGGGGGCACTCACTCAACTACCTAAAGTCATACCTTAGTAACAGAACCCAATACGTGTACACAAATGGAGCGAACTCTTCCACACAACAAATTACAGTCAGAGTCCCTCAAGGAAGTGTCTTGGGGCCACTCCTATTCCTCATTTACATAAATGACCTACCGAATGCATCACAACTACTCAAACCCATATTATTTGCAGATGACACAACATATCTCTTCTCTCACCCAAATCCAGTCATACTGGCCAACACTGTTAATGCCGAATTACAGAAAATATCAACATGGATGACAACTAACAAGCTTACTCTCAATACTGTCAAGACCTACTTCATACAGTTTGGAAACAAAGCCACAAATGTTCCACTTAACATAACGCTCAATGGTTCACCCATCACAAGACTCAGAGGAAAAATTCCTAGGAATCCACCTTGACAGTAGCCTTAAATTCCAAACACACATACAACAAATTTCCAAGAAAATCTCTAAGACAGTAGGCATATTATCAAAGATACGCTACTATGTGCCTCAATCAGCTCTCCTTGCACTATATCATTTACTTATCTACCCTTATCTCACCTATGGAATCTGTGCATGGAGATCAACAACATTAAATCACCTTAGACCACTCATAACCCAGCAGAAGGCTGCAGTCAGAATGATAACAAATTCCCACTCTAGACAGCATACTCCACCAATATTCAAAAGCCTGAAACTACTCACCGTAAAAAACATTCACACTTATTCTTGTGCCTACTACATACATGAAGCTCTACACTCTAATATAAACCCTCTGCTCAAAATTCTTCTCACCAACTTTAATAGGACCCATGACCACAACACAAGACAGATCATGTTTTGATATACCCCGAGTCCATATCAACCTATGTAAAAATTCTATGCACATAAAGGGCCCCAGAATTTGGAATTCATTACCAATAAATACTAAGATAACCTTGTCTGAAAATCAATTTAAGACTCTTCTCAAAAATCACCTACTCACCCTAAACTAAATACTCATACTGTAAACTACTTTCAAAAATGCTCAATATTATTTTCCTATAAGATAATTTAAATTTTTACTAATATGTTACTATTATGTTACCCCCTACTCACCCTAAACTAAATACTCGTACTATAAATTACTTTAAAAAATGCTCATTGTTATTTTCCTTAAGATAATCACAATTTTTACTATTATATTACCATCCTCCTAAACACTTGTTACAATGTAATATCATCATATTATAATTTGAACAGTGTAATATCATCATATTGTAATTTAAACAATCAAATATATAATTAGAACAGTGTAATATCATCATAATGTAATTTGAACAATCAAATATATAACTAGAATAAACTCAATCAATTTCTCTAATATTATGTACATAGTCTATAAGTCATTAGATTAAGCTGCCCCTAATGCCATGGCATGTCAGTGGCTGTCCTTGCACTTCAGTTTATGATTGTAACTACAAATATCTATGTAAAATTGCAATGAAATAAAATTTGTTTGTTTGTTTGTGTCAGAGGTCATCTTTTGAATGCCGGGAGCGTCCCTCGCTCACCAGCGTCAGTCAGTTCAGAGCAGGATAAAGAGACGGCAGGTTCAGGTCTGAGTGCTCCCCATATATATCTACCAATATAGTTACCAAGCCTATCTACGTTTGTGTTTATTACCAAATCTACAATCCGACCCACATTCGACAAATTGGTAACAGCGGTGGTTGCGTGAATTTGATATTTACACAGATTTATGAAGATAGAGCCAGGTTGAGTATTGCCCACGGCATCCTCAAGCCAGCCTGCTGTGCCACTCACCCTACCCTCCACCCGGTGATGCTAACCGTCCAAAGCCAGTTTGTACAGCCATCTCTCAAGCCTCCTGGCTTATAATTGCAAGTAAACCTCCGAAGAGTTGATCTGGGTTTTGCAATTAAGCCAGCCAGTTAAGCCAGTCTATGGGAGAGAGCCTCAGTTATATCCAGCCTGCCTCAGCCTATCATCCAGCCTGTCTCTTTAGTCATCCAACCTGCTCCTTCATGCTGTGTGCATAGTTACAAGCATTCAAGTCAGCCAGTCTCGAGGGCTTAAGCCAGCTATTTCTTCAGCCAAGCCAGAAGCCAAGCCAGTTCCTCTTTGAAGTATTGTCTCCAATATCACTTTGTGCATCAGTTGGACGCTAGTACGTGTGGTATTCACCATCCCTATGGCATATTGTGGCTTAAGCCGCCTGGGATGGGTGGTAAACGGTGGTTCCTCAGTAGTGAGATTTAGTGTGCCAGACAAGACTTGCAGGGCAAGCCAGGCTGTCCTCCCGCTCCCTCCACCGACCCCCTAAACCCTCTCCAGGTAAACTCCAGGTAAACAGCTTTATTAGCTATACAGAAGAGTACTTAAGTTTTTTTTTTTTTTTTTTTTTTGTAACATTATTGTTTAAATGAAAACTTAGACAATCTTCACTATTAGTTATATGAAGGGTTTACTGTAGTATTTACAATTCATCCTTAAAAAAATATGGTTGTCCCAATGTTGGAAGAGCGACTCATTGTTTGTAAATACAGTGGTACCTCGAGTTACGAGCATAATTTGTTTCAGAAGGCTGTTTGAGTGCCGATACCAAATGAATTTGTTCCCATAAGAAATAATGTAAATTAGATTAATCTGTTTCAGACCCCCAAAATTACACTTACAAAAGCACTTATAGAAATACACTTACATAATTGTTCGAGTTGGGAGCTGCTCGTAAGTCGAGGTACTACTGTAATTGATTGGCTCCAAAATGCCAATGTAATAAGTGTGAAGCCTTGTGTTTTGGGGCCCTGCTATATTTATAATATACAGCCCCGCATATACAGCACCTCTTTGGTGTTCCATGTTTTCGATGGCTTTCAATTGAGCTGTTGTTCCACGTGCCAGTGACAATCGCCAGCACGTGGAACATAATGAACAATGGCTCAATTGAAAGTCAGTGAAAACATGGAATGCCAAAAAGGTGCTGTATATGCAGGGCCCTCCTGTATCTTTCTTTAATTTCTTAGATAAAGAAATTCCTACTCATAGAGGGGTCCTTGCCCCAATGCTCTCAGATTAATTCTCCCCCACCTTGGATCGAACCTGGCTGCTTCCTACTCCTTAGGCATATAAACACTGGGTTTAGAACATCCCCATGATTAAAACACAAAATTAAATTTGCAGTGGACCCCCGGATTACGTCATTATTTTGTTCCAGAATGATGTTCAAGTGCCATTACCGAACGAATTTGTTCCCATAAGGAATAATGTAAATTAGATTAGTCCTTTTAGACCCCCAAAAATTCACTTACAAAAGCACTTACAAAAATACACATACATAATTGTTCGAGTTTGGAGCAGTACATAATCCGGGGGTTCACTGTATATTGTAATTGATGTTTTCTCATATGTTTATCAGTAATGTGAGCATCTACTATGTTTGATATTTTCAGGAGCAAGTCAAAAGCAGCGTGTGTCTAACAGAGCAACACATATGTGATGCTCTTGATATTTTGCGAGGAGCCATCATGATTGTTTACCCTATGAATTTACCTCCTCACGAACCAATCAGAGAAGAGCTAGAAAATCGGGAAGTGCTGACTGGAACTCAAGATGAGAAACTTGTAAGTGCAACTTAGTAATAGTTTTGTGATGCACTAACCTGTAACCTTTTCACTGATCCTAGAATAGGGAACACGATGTCTGTATTATATTGTTAATATCTAACAGTATATAATATAATCTAAGGTGATAAAAAATGACCAGAGCATTACAAGGTTAATATCACCCATAACAACTTGGCACAGCTGAAGATGAGGTGTATTATAGAGTCAAGACTAGCCACAAGCTGATATTGAGTTTGGAATAAAACAAATACCTTAAAAAACTGATTGCCCTGTTTAAACAATAAAGGAGATTCGAGGAAGGTTGTGAGCACACTCTAGGTAAGCACACACATTAATCACTCACTTATGACAGCAGAACAGAGCAACATAAGCAATGTTAGCAGCACTTGGAAATCATTATGCTCAAACTATATAATACCTTACCCTCAGAATCCCTAATTGGGTAACAATAATAAAAGCCTTGGATTGTGTTTGTCATGAATCTTTCACCCCAGTGTCATGTGCATGAGAAAGTTAGTTTGAGCCCCACCTGCCTCAGTCAGCTGCCATAAACGACAAGTGGCAAAGCTGGTTAGTTGCAGCATTAGTGATAGTTTCAAAGTAGGTAATAGAGACTTAAGATTGTAACTGGGAGTGCTATGTTAGGAGAGTTCCTCATTAATCATAATGACTAAATTGGCTAGGTTTTCAGATAAACTGCCCAATATGATTCTATTCATTACTGAAGTACATACAACCAAGCTACCATGTTATTACTGAAGTACAACCAAGCTATCATGTTATTACTGAAGTATAACCAAGCTATCATGTTATTACTGAAGAACTATAACCAAGCTATCATGTTATGACTGAAGTATAACCAAACTACCATGTTATGACTGAAGTATAACCAAACTACCATGTTATGACTGAAGTATAACCAAACTACCATGTTATGACTGTAGTATAACCAAACTACCATGTTATACTGTAGTATAACCAAACTACCATGTTATGACTGTAGTATAACCAAACTACCATGTTATGACTGTAGTATAACCAAACTACCATGTTATACTGTAGTATAACCAAACTACCATGTTATACTGTAGTATAACCAAACTACCATGTTATACTGTAGTATAACCAAACTACCATGTTATACTGTAGTATAACCAAACTACCATGTTATACTGTAGTATAACCAAACTACCATGTTATGACTGTAGTATAACCAAACTACCATGTTATGACTGTAGTATAACCAAACTACCATGTTATGACTGTAGTATAACCAAACTACCATGTTATGACTGAAGTACAGTGGTACCTCGAGTTACGAGCTTAATTCGTTCCAGACGGCTATTCAAGTGCCGATACCGAAGGAATTTTTTCCCATAAGAGATAATGAAAATTAGATTAATCCATTTCAGACCCCCAAAAATACACTTACAAAAGAACCTACAAAAATACACTTATATAATTGTTCGAGTTGGGAGCTGCTCGTAAGTAGAGGTACCACAGTAGTACAGTGGACCCCCGGTGTTCGTCCTGCTCAAAACACGCCTTTTTATGTAAGTGTATTTTTTTAAATGCTTTTATAAGTGTAGTTTTGGGTGTCTAAAAGGACTAGTCTACTTTACATTATTTCGTAACAGCATTCTGTTACGAAAAATGGACGAACACCGGGCGTCCACTGTATAACCAAACTATACGTACCATGTTATTACTAAGTCCTGGCCTATCACCAGGCTGCATCCCCAGACCCAGTAGTACACCCAATAATCACAGTTCTGATACCTAGACCAGACATGACACTGGGTAATAGCTTACTGTAAGAAAATTAATTTTTTTGGTAAATATAACAGCCTATTTTAATAATGCTTAATTTTTCAGGTACTAGAAGCTCCTATGACACAGTTATGGTTTGCAGGCAAAGAAATGCAATGTGGAAAAAAATTACTGGACTACCTGGGCAAGAATGAAAAATCTAAGGTGAGAATGATACTACCATTCATACTCTAGTACTGTAAAGTACGACCTTGTGTATAAGTCAACTCATGACATTTTTCGTTTTAGGCCCCAATAAGTTCTAACTTTTTTGTACATGTCATGTATAAGTCTACTTTTATTTTCAAGGGACAGCAGAAAACTTGGGAATTATAGTACAAGCAGGCCCCGTTTTACAGTGCTTCGCTTTACTGTGTTTAACTAATGCAGCAGTTTTCAGTTATACCTGTTCCTTATTTATTCAGACTTCCTACAATAAATATATTCACCAATCACTGTACGCAAAGGATGAAAATATTTTAAGGTAATTAATGTATGTGCTGTACATACAGTCAGACCTCGGTTAACGATGGTGTCGGATAACGATAAATTCGGTTAGCGATACATTTTTATGTCAAATTATTGACTCGGTTTATGATGATTGCTTCGGTTTACGATATTCGTCCCGGACGCGTCCACGTGGCGCCCAGCTGTGCGGGCACTCCAGGGAGCGTTAGTGTGCTATTGTTTACAAGTGAGCGACCACCACCCACGCATTCATACCAGTATATTGTCATTATTCCACTGTTTTTAGTGCTTGCAACTGCTAAATAAGCTACCATGGGTCCAAAGAAAGCTCCTAGTGCCAGCCCTGTGATAAAGAGTGTAGCATTCATGCAGGGAGTGTAGCAGGCATGCAGGGAGTGTAGCAGGCATGCAGGGAGTGTAGCAGGCATGCAGGGAGTGTAGCATTCATGCAGGGAGTGTAGCATTCATGCAGGGAGTGTAGCATTCATGCAGGGAGTGTAGCATTCATGCAGGGAGTGTAGAATTCATGCAGGGAGTGTAGCATTCATGCAGGGAGTGTAGCATTCATGTAGGGAGTGTAGCATTCATGCAGGGAGTGTAGCATTCGTGCAGGGAGTGTAGCATTCGTGCAGGGAGTGTAGCATTCGTGCAGGGAGTGTAGCATTCGTGCAGGGAGTGTAGCATTCGTGCAGGGAGTGTAGCATTCGTGCAGGGAGTGTAGCATTCGTGCAGGGAGTGTAGCATTCGTGCAGGGAGTGTAGCATTCGTGCAGGGAGTGTAGCATTCGTGCAGGGAGTGTAGCATTCGTGCAGGGAGTGTAGCATTCGTGCAGGGAGTGTAGCATTCGTGCAGGGAGTGTAGCATTCGTGCAGGGAGTGTAGCATTCATGCAGGGAGTGTAGCATTCATGCAGGGAGTGTAGCATTCATGCAGGGAGTGTAGCATTCATGCAGGGAGTGTAGCATTCATGCAGGTAGTGTAGCAGGCATGCAGGGAGTGTAGCATTCATGCAGGGAGTGTAGCATTCATGCAGGGAGTGTAGCAGGCATGCAGGGAGTGTAGCATTTATGCAGGGAGTGTGGCATTAAAAGAAAAAGGCCAGTAACCCCAGAAAAGAACTTGCCACCTGCAGTGTTAATGGAAGGGGATTCCCCTTCCAAACACTAGCATACTATACTCCATCCTTTTTCCCTCCTCCCGTCCTTCACACATCAACAACTCTTCAATAAATGTAAGTGACATGTTATTGTACTATATTTACATGTAATTTCTTTAATGTTCATTAAATTGTGTATTATTTAATGTCAAAAAGTTCTAAAAAATATTTTATTTTACTACTTTTGGAAGTCTGGAATAGATTCATTTTATTTCCATTATTTCTTATGGGGAAAATTGATTCGGTTAATGATTGATTCGGTTACAGATACGCCCTCTCTGATGGATTAATATCGTTAACCGAGGTAGGACTGTATGTATATGCATTTTTTTAGGCCTAGCTTTATTGCTCACTTAATACAGTGGACCCCTGGTTTTCGTAATTAATCCGTTCCAGAGAGAGTGACTAAAACTGAATATTACGATTTCTGAATCTATTTTACCCATAAGAAATAATGGAAATTCAATTAACCCTTTGGGGGTCCACAGGCCCTCTCCGAAACTCGTTCTCAGGGTCCCAAATTTTTCAGAAAAAAAAAATGTTTTTTCCTTATGAAATGATAGAGAATCTTTTTCTGATCACAACGACACCAAAATTATGAAATTTGATCGAAAACTAACAAAATTATGCTTTCGCGAATTTAGCGGTATTGATGACATTTATGCATCGGCGATTTCGCCCACTTTGAGCCCTATTTTCGGCAAATTCCAATGTTTCAGTCTACTAAAATTATAGCTATTTCGCTAGAATTCCATTTGTTCTATCAATTGAGTACAAGAAACAGCCAATTTACCGATTTCAACTACCCAATAAGGTGGTCAGAAATTCCCAATTTGGCCAATTTCACACAAATTTTAAAAGATGCCAATTTCAAAATAGGGTCCAGAATAAATGAGACAGACATTCCTGGCACTCAAATAACATTTTATCTGTTCATTAGTCACGTCTCCAGGCCCCTTTTACATTACTTTTGCTTTCCATTTTGTATTTTTATTCTCACAAAAAATAAAAGATTTACTGTTATGTATACAACTGCATCATTGTAAAAATGGTATTAATAATATCAGCACACTTGTGCAAGAATATTAGACTACCCAGTTGATGTGTATTGGACGCATGGTGTGATTTGTTTACTCTTGAACATAGGCAAAAATCGAATATTTTCACTACATTGCGCTCAGTTTCAAGGTACAGTGGTACCCCGGTTTACGATATTTTTTCATTCCAGAATGCTGTTCAAGTGCCATTACCAAACGAATTTATCTCCTTAAGAAATGTTGTAAAATAGACTAGTCCTTTTAGACCCCCAAAATTACACTTACAAAAGCATTTAAAAAAATAAACTTACATAAAAGGGTGAGTTTGGGGACCATCGTAAACCGGGGTACCACTGTACTTGTCATCGTGAAACCAGTCAAAATTATCTCTATTTCTGTAATATATCATCCATTCTATCAAATATGACTAAGAAAACGAGAATACAAGCATAAATACCATACGAAAATAGACTGCAAAATCGCTGTTTTAAACCAAAAACACGGTCAGAGTTTTTTTTTCCTCATTATGCACTGTGTGGTGCAGGATTTTTTTATACTGTGCACACTGACTGCACAGACCCATTCTCTCACATCTAGGCCTACCAGCCTGTTTCTGCTTGATTTGAGGGCGCTAGAATTTAGGCATACTAGTACGACCAAAACCCTGGCGCGTAAGCCGTACTAGTATGGCCGAAACCCCAAAAAGGTTAATCCATTCCAGACACCCAAAAGTATTAAAATAAAATATTTTTGTACATTAAATATACATTTAATTACACAGAAAACAATGAGACATGAAGAATAAAACAATAACATGTCACTTACCTTCATTGAAGAGTTGTTGATGTGTGGAAGACGGGAGGAGGGGAGAGGATGGAAGATATGTTATTGTTTGGAAGGGGAATTCCCTTCCATAAAGACTCCTAGTCCTTTTCCGGGGTTACTTCCCTTCTTTGTTTTTTAATGCCACTAGGACCAGCTTGAGAGTCACTGGACCCCTGTCTCACAAAATAACTATCCAGAGAGCTCTATGTCTGGTGTCTCTTTAAAACTTGCCTAAAATGGGACAGCACATTGTCATTGTACATGTTACCAACACGGCCTGCAACAGCTTTGTCAGGGTGAAGATCATCCATAAATCTTTGCACCTCAATCCACTTGGCACAAATGTCCTTAATCTTTGAAGAAGTCACCGTCTTCCATCTGTCTTCCTCCTCCTCTGAAGCAATTTCCCGAGCTGTGGTCTGTTGCTGTTGCAGATGAAGCTCTTGCAGATCTTCAGTGGTTAGCTCTTCATTGTGGTCCTTCACCAACTCTTCCACATCCTCGCCACTAACCTCCAACCCCATGGACTTCCCCAGTGCCACAATTTTTTCCACAACAGGCACAGGGTCCTGAGAGTCAGCCCCAAACCCTTCAAAATCCCTCTCTTCGACACAGTCTGGCCACAATTTTTTCCAAGCAGAGTTCAAAGTCATGGAGGTCACTTCCTCCTAAGCCTTCCCTATAAGGTTTATGCAATGGAGGATACTGAAGTGATCTTTCCAGAACTCTCTTAGGGTCAATTCAGTGTCCGAGGTTATATCAAAGCATCTTTGAAACATTGCTTTGGTGTACAGTTTTTTTAAATTTGCAATGACCTGCTGGTCCATGGGCTGGAGGAGAGTAGTGGTATTAGGGGGCAAGAACTTCACTTTGATGAAACAAAATTCCTCCACCATTTGCTCTTCCAAGTCTCGAGGATGAGAAGGAGCATTGTCCATTACCAGGAGGCACTTGAGTTCCAATTTATTTTCCAGGAGGTATTTCTTCATTGGTGCCAAACACTTCATTGAACCAATTAAGAAAAATGTCCCTCATGACCCATGCCTTACTGTTAGCCTTCCACATCACACACAAATTAGCCTTGGCAACACTGTATTTCTTGAAAACACTGGGATTTTCAGAGTGATACACGAGTAAAGGCTTTAATTTTAAATCCCCACTAGCATTACTACAGAACATGAGAGTTAGCCTGTCTTTCATATGCTTGTGTCCTGGCAGTGCCTTTTCCTCCTGTGTAATGTAGGTCCTGTTTGGCATTTTCTTCCAAAACAGGCCTGTTTCGTCACAATTGAACACTTGTTGGGGTTTGAATTGTTCAGCCTCTATGTACCCCTTGAATTCCTGCACATATTTTTCAGCTGCACATTTGTCAGAACGTGCTCCCTCACCATGCCTTATCACACTGTGTATGATGCCACTACGCTTCTTAAATCTATCAAACCAGCCTTTTCTGGCTTTAAATTCGCTCACTTCAGCACTCGTTGCAGGCATTTTCTTGACGAGATCATCATGCAACTGCCTTGCTTTTTCAGATATTATCGCCTGCGTAACACTATCTCCTGCTAATTCTTTCTCGGTGATCCACACCAACAACAAAGTCTTCACATCTTCCAGTATTTGCGATCTCTGTTTTGTGACCATACTTGCACCTTTCGCAACAACAGCTTCCTTGATTTCATTTCTCTTGGCCATGATGGAAGCGATGGTTGTATAGGCTTTGCCATACAGCCTGGCCAGCTCGGCGACACTTACTCCACTTTCATATTTTGCAATGATCTCTTTTTTCAGTTCTAACGTTTTTCTGACCTTCTTTACCACAGGGCTGGCACTAAGAGCTTTCTTGGGCCCATGGTGGCTTATTTAGTAGTTGCAGCACTAAAAAGAATGGAATAGTGACAAAATGTATCGTATGAACGGTGGGGTGACAGTCACTCGCTGGTAAACAATGGCACACTGACTCTGAATGGTGTCTCGGGCCAGGCATACGTGTCTGGGACTAATGACAATTACTGAGCGGAATGATGATCACTGAACCAATATTTTTACAAAAAAAGTTACGGTTACCGAATATTACAAACTCCGATGACTACGAAAACCGGGGGACCACTGTATATGATTGTGCAAACACGCTATCAAGCTGCTATATGCATTTGAAAGTAAAAAAAGGCTGTAATTCACTTTACAGCAGTAACCTTGAACCTAACCTTCTGTATAAGCAGGGCCCTCCTGTACTCTACTGGATGTTTGTATTATGTTGTTTGTCTTACTAAGTTTAGCCAACAAATACTGTAATGTGTATATAGAAATTGTTACACTATTGCTCTCT
Source organism: Cherax destructor (assembly GCA_009830355.1). Taxonomy (NCBI): domain Eukaryota; kingdom Metazoa; phylum Arthropoda; class Malacostraca; order Decapoda; family Parastacidae; genus Cherax; species Cherax destructor. Next base: position 34,989 of record WNWK01016165.1, read on the forward strand.
TACATAAGATTGGGTGTCTCATGGCTTGGTTGGCAGTGCACTCAGCTCACATACTGAGTGTCCGTGGTTCAATCCCTGGCATAAGTGGAAACATTGGGCATGTTTCCTTACACCTGCTGCCCATGTTTACCTAGCAGTAAGTAGTAACCTGGGTGTTAGTCAACTGTTCTGGGTTGCATTTTGGGAGGTGGTGGTATATCTTAGATAGAGCTGGGTTTTGAAATGAACAGAGTTATGTAACAGCTCTTAGCCTGTAATGTTGATTTGTGTAAAAACAAGAGGAGCACTGTAGTAAGCCTGCTGGCCCATTCATATACAATTTTATTACCAAACATAGGATCACTACTATGCCTCTGTCACCTCACACCAACTTTGCCATAACCATCCCTTGCTTATCTCTACTGCTGTCTTACCAGGAAGTAATAATGCTAATTTTGCAATGGAATATCAGTAGATACAGGGGAAAATCAGGGAGAGCTCTGAATAATGGTTTTCCCAGTTCCCCCCACCATATGCATTTGTCTTCAGAACCAAAACCCATGGTACAGTTAGATTTCCTATCTCTATGCATTTTTACAATCATTAGACCACTTTCCTGATTAATCTTACAATGAAGGCATAGTTCTTGAATGCAATGATGTCTTGCATTCCCAATTTTCCATTCATAGTCCACGGCAGCCCATGTCTATTTCGCCCAATGGTACACACTTGGCTTTTTCCATCTTTACTCTTCACACCACTTGTCTTTAACGAACATGCAAACTTTAATTTCATCTTTGCCTGTTCCACTCTTTTTATTATGTAATTTTAACTCTCATGTAATTTTAACTCTTATGGAGCTTAATTAGTCTTTTCTGTATCTTAATTGTTGAAGTTCCTGTACATCTAGACCAGTGAATCCACACCCTCTCTCTTCCTCAGTAGTGCTAGAATGAAATTGGGCCTTAATAAATCAGCTACATGAGAGTGATCATTTCTTATTTATGTATATTATTTCTTGTCCACTTCCCTTGATTTCAGTGACAATTCAAACATACAAATTGAATGATATACGTACACACTTTTTTCTTGATCCTCCTCCTGACTTCTCTACAGACAAGCTGTTGTGTCTCTTTTCATCACCTCGGTGCTTTCTGCAACTACACTTGCCATCCCGCGAACCTCAAGTAAACATTTTTTGAAATGTATCCCCTGGTGGTTTCCTGCTTGTGCAGTTCATTTGAAACAGGCTGCATGGAGGTGCTACCATTATAACCTCACAATAGATTGTTTCCTAATTTGCTAACAAGTGAGAGCACACACACTGTTGCAATTTAAAAATAGTTAAATAAATTTGTTGGGGCCAGATGGTGCTACCGCCCCTGGTACAGATGTTGAAATGGTAGCCAGTAAATGTAAGAATGGAGAAATAAATGGTGACCTAAAGAGGGACAGTAGCTCTAGTGAAATAAATGATGGGGAAACAGGTGTAGACAAGGACACACACAAAACAGTGTTACAAACTAGCAATACCACGGTAGATAGTAAACAAGGGGATGCCCAGGGAAATACTGAAGATAAATTACCGGAAAAAGTTGAAGGCTCCATTGTTAGCACTAGTAACGAAGACAGACACGAGACAGGAACACACCCACCAATGGGGAACACAGTCACAAAAAACCAGGGCAAACAGAAACCAGGCCTATGTGAATATTATGCACTTGGTATCTGCAGGCATGGAAAATCTGGGAAATCAGATGGGACATGCAATTATGATCACCCCAGAAAATGCCGTGCCCATATGAAAACAGGCAAATGCAACCTCCCATCCTGTAAGTTTTTCCACCCTGAAATGTGCCACACATCAATTCAGGAAAGACAGTGCTATAACTTATATTGCCAGGCATACCACCTAAAGGGTACGAGGCGACACAGAACATCCAGACCATGGCAAAACCTGGGTAGCCACAGCCACTCCGGAGAGAGAGGTTTTTTAGTGCCAGGAAGGAAGAAAAGCTGGCAGGAAATGACAGAAATTGTACACCAACTGCAATCATTTCTGGAGTGGAATCACAGTCAATGGCCTCCACTTCATTACAACAGATATTAGTGCCAGGAAAAAAAGACCCCCCCCATACCACCAATACCACCAATCCAACTACATTCATCTTTGCTAATATACAGGGTCTAAAGCCAGCAACAAACAACAAGGTACCTTACATTCGTGGACTGCTTACAGAGTCAAATGCTATGTTTGCGGCTTTCACAGAGACCCACATAAGAGATCACTTGGACAATGAAATATGGATCCCGGGCTACAACCTATACAGGTGTGACAGAGTGAACAGGCAAAAAGGGGGGATTGGCCTGTATATCAAAGAGTCACTTATATGTTCAGAACTACTAAATGCCTCAAATGATGTAGTTGAAGTATTAGCAATAAAGGTCGAGAATCAAAACCTGGTCATCGTGGTTGTCTACAAGCCCCCGGATGCAACGTCCCAACAATTCCAGGAACAGCTTCTGAAAATTGACCACTGTCTGGAAAATCTTCCAGCTCCTGCCCACAACATCTTGCTACTGGGGGATTTCAACCTAAGGCATCTAAAATGGAGGAATATTGCAAACAATGTGGTAGCAGAGATAACACCAGGAGGCAGCTCAGATGAAAATTCACACATGCATGAACTTTTAAATCTCTGCACCAAGTTCACCTTAAACCAGCAAATAGTAGAGCCCACAAGATTAGAGATTACGCTGGACCTCATCTTCACCAACAATGATGATCTGATACGAAATGTCATCATATCAAAAACAATATACTCAGATCACAACATAATAGAGGTCCAGACATGCATGCGGGGAGCCCCAGATCAACAAAATGTGATCAGCCACGAGGGAGCTTTCTCCAAATTCAACTTCAATAACAAAAACATAAGGTGGGACCAAGTAAACCAAGTCCTAAATGATATAAACTGGGAAGATTGCCTAAGCATCACGGATCCTAACCTATGTCTAGAACAAATTTAACTCTGTGGTACTTGAGGTTTGCTCAAGGCAAATTCCCTTAAGAAAAAGGAGGAGAAGATGCAAACTAGAAAGAGGCGCTCCCTATACAGGCGAAGGCAAAGAATAACGGAGCGGCTACAGGAGGCCAATACAGTGGACCCCCGAGTTTCGTAAGGTTCTTACTTCGTAAATATCGTGTTTCGTAAGCTTTTTACGATTTCGAGAATCGTAAAACCGCTCGTGTTTCGTAACGTATTAGACCTGTCCGCCTGCTCCGCACCTGCGCGGGACGCAGGACTCCGCCAGTGAAGCGTTGTTTACCATTGAGGAACATTACCTAGCGCGCTCTTTCAAACATTCACACTACATTTGGTGTTTTTTTTGGTGCTTTAGTGATTGTCACTGTGAAATAAGTCACCATGGGTCCAAAGAAGCTTCCTAGTGGCACCCCTGTGGTAGCATTCATGGAGGGAGTGTAGCATTCATGCAGGGAGTGTAGCAGGCATGCAGGGAGTGTAGCATTCATGCAGGGAGTGTAGCATTCATGCAGGGAGTGTAGTAGGCATGCAGGGAGTGTAGCATTCATGCAGGGAGTGTAGCATTCATGCAGGGAGTGTAGCAGGCATGCAGGGAGTGTAGCTGGCATGCAGGGAGTTTAGCAGGCATGCAGGGAGTTTAGCATTCATGCAGGGAGTTTAGCATTGATGCAGGGAGTTTAGCATTGATGCAGGGAGTTTAGCATTCATGCAGGGAGTTTAGCAGGCATGCAGGGAGTGTAGCTTTCATGCAGGGAGTGTAGCAGACATGCAGGGAGTGTAGCAGGCACGCAGGGAGTGTAGAAGGCATGCAGGGAGTGTAGCATTCATGCAGGGAGTGTAGCAGGCATGCAAGGAGTGTAGCAGGCATGCAGGGAGTGTAGCAGGCATGCAGGGAGTGTAGCAGGCATGCAGGGAGTGTAGCATTCATGCAGGGAGTGTAGCAGGCATGCAGGGAGTGTAGAATTCATGCAGGGAGTGTAGCAGGCATGCAGTTAGTGTAGCAGGCATGCAGGGAGTGTAGCAGGCATGCAGGGAGTGTAGCAGGCATGCAGGGAGTGTAGCAGGCATGCAGGGAGTTTAGCATTGATGCAGGGAGTTTAGCATTGATGCAGGGAGTTTAGCATTGATGCAGGGAGTTTAGCATTGATGCAGGGAGTTTAGCATTGATGCAGGGAGTTTAGCATTGATGCAGGGAGTTTAGCATTGATGCAGGGAGTTTAGCATTGATGCAGGGAGTTTAGCATTGATGCAGGGAGTTTAGCAGGCATGCAGGGAGTGTAGCTTTCATGCAGGGAGTGTAGCTTTCATGCAGGGAGTGTAGCAGACATGCAGGGAGTGTAGCAGGCATGCAGGGAGTGTAGCAGGCATGCAAGGAGTGTAGCAGGCATGCAGGGAGTGGGGATTTCCCTTCGTATAGGCTGAAGAATTCCTCCCCCAACAAGTGTTTAATTGTGATGAAACAGGCCTGTTTTGGAAGAAAATGCCCAAGAGGACCTTCATTACTCTATCTTCCAGATGCCTGCAACTCTTCAATAAAGGTAAGTAAATGTATATATATATATTGTTTTTAATTATTTTATATGTGAATATTTTTTTGTAGAACGGATTAATTGTATTTACATTATTTCTTATGGGAAATAATGGTTCGAATTTTGTAAACTTCGTGTTAAGTACTAGCTCCTGGAACGGATTAATTACGATACTCGGGGGTCCACTGTATCTCTGAAATACGTAGGGAGACACTAGTCAGAGAAATAGCAAACATCGAATTAAAACTAAAGGAATCTTACAGGAATCAAGAGACGCGGGAAAAACTAAAAGCCATAAATGAAATTGAAAGAAACCCAAAGTATTTCTTTTCCTATGCAAAATCGAAGTCGAGAACAACAACCAGTATTGGGCCCCTACTTAAACGGGATGGGTCCTACACAGATGACAGCAAGGAAATGAGTGAGTTACTTAAGTCCCAGTATGACTCAGTTAATAACAAAAAAGGCACAATACCGTGACTGGAACAATACCACTACTCCTACATTTCCCCACTCTCTTGTACCCTCCCCTGTCTGCCTGCCTATAAATACCCTTCCTCTGTCTCTGTGTGTTAGTGTGACTTTGTAAATGGTCCAAGTCGGGCCGAAACGTCGTCGTAAGCTCCTCTCTTTTATATGTGCGGGTTGTGTGTGTATGACTCAGTTTTTAGCGAGCCACTAACCAGACTGAAAATCGAAAACCTAAATTAATTTTTTATGAGAGTGCCACAGAACTTGACAGACGCATGCCTTTCTGACATCACCACGACGCCAAATGACTACGAAAATGCAATAAATGACATGCCCATGCACTCCGCTCCAGGCCCAGACTCATGGAACTCCATGTTCATCAAGAACTGCAAGAAGCCCCTATCACATGCTTTTAACATCCTATGGAGAGGGAGCATGGACACTGGGATCGTCCCGCAGCTACTAAAAGCAACAGACATAGCCCCACTCCACAAAGGGGGCAGTAAAGCAATAGCAAAGAACTACAGACCAATTGCGCTAATGTCCCATATCATAAAATCTTTGAAAGGGTTCTAAGAAGCAAGATCGCCACCCATCTAGATACCCATCAATTGCACAACCCAGGACAGCATGGGTTTAGAGCAGGCCGCTCCTGTCTGTCCCAACTACTGGACCACTATGACAAGGTCCTGGATGCTCTAGAAGATAAACAGAATGCAGATGTTATATACACAGATTTTGCAAAAGCCTTTGACAAGTGTGACAATGGTGTAATAGCACACAAAATGCGTGATAAAGGAATAACTTGAAAAGTTGGTAGATGGATCTATAATTTCCTAACATGTAGAACACAAAGAGTAGTAGTCAACAGAGTAAAGTCTGAGGCAGCTACTGTGAAAAGCTCTGTTCCACAAGGCACAGTACTTGCTCCCATCTTATTCCTCATCCTCATATCAGACATTGACAGGGATATAAGCCACAGTGCTGTGTCTTCCTTTGCAGATGACACCCGAATCTGTATGACAGTGTGCACCGTTGAAGACACTGCAAGACTCCAAGCAGACATAAACCAAATCTTTAAATGGGCTGCAGAAAACAATATGAAGTTCAATGATGAGAAATTTCAATTACAGTGGACCCCCGAGTTTCGTAAAAACTTCACTCCTGAAGTCTGCTCAAGTGCCATTACCGAACGAATTTACTCCCTTAAGGAAAAATTTCACGTAGGTTAGTCTATTTCAGACCCCCAAAAATACACTTCCACAAGAACTTACAAAATTACACTTACATAATTGCACGATTTCCGGGGTATTCGTTAACCGAGGGTCCACTGTACTCAGATACGGAAAACGTGAAGAAATTAAAATCTCATCGGAGTACAAAACTAATTCCAACCACACAATAGAGCGAAAAACTAATGTCAAAGACCTGGGAGTGATCATGTCAGAGGATCTCACCTTCAAGGACCATAACAAAGTAGCAATTGCATCTGCTCGAAAAATGACAGGATGGATAATGAGAACCTTCAAAACCAGGGATGCCAAGCCCATGTTGACACTTTACAGATCGCTTGTTCTATCTAGGCTGAAATATTGCTGCACACTAACTGCACCTTTCAAGGCGGGTGAAATTGCTGACCTTGAAAATGTGCAGAGAACCTTCATGGCGCGCATAAGTGCGATAAACCACCTCAACTACTGGGGGCGCTTGAAGTTCCTAAACCTGTACTCTCTGGAACGCAGGCGGGAGAGATATATTATTACATACACATGGAAAATTCTCGAGGGCATAGTACCAAACTTGTACACAAAAATCACTCCCTACGAAAGCAAAAGACTCGGCAGGCGATGTAACATCCCCCCAATGAAGAGCAGGGGTGCCACTAGCACGTTGAGGGACAACACAATAAGTGTCAGGGGCCCAAGATTGTTCAACTGCCTCCCAGCATACATCAGGGGGATTGCCAACAAACCCCGGGCTGTCTTCAAGCAGGCACTGGACAGGCACCTAAAGTCGGTACCTGACCAGCCAGGCTGTGGTTCGTAAGTTGGACTGCGTGCGGCCAGCAGTAACAGCCTGGTTGATCAGGCTCTGGTCCAACAGGAGGCCTGGTCACAGACTGGGCCGCAGGGGCGTTGACCCCTGGAATTCTCTCCAGGTAGGTACAGTGGACCCCCGCTATTCGAACGGCTCGGCATGCGAACAAATCGTCATTAGAACAAGAAAATCGATATTGTCATGCAAACAAAATACAGTCATCACTCGGTTTTCGATTGTCCCAGTTTTCGCCGATTTTGGTTTTCGCTGACTTTTTTCGGGGAAAATTTGTCTCAGTTTTTGCCGATTGTCTTAGTTTTTGCCGACCGTATGGGACCTGTCCACCAGTGCCGCGCACATACCAAAGGCCGTAGGCCCGCCACTCGCGCATCTCCTACGCACATTGTCATGCAGTCTAGCATTGTTTATGCTTCAGTGAACATCACCCCAGGAGTTCATACAAAACATTTATTAACAATTCATTCTTTTTGGCCCTTGATTATTGTGTGTGACTACTAAATAAGTTACCATGGGCCCAAAGAAAGCTCCTAGTGCCAGTTCTTTGGTAAAGAAAGTGAGGAACACTGTAGAAATGAAGAAAGAAATAATAGAAAAATATGATAGTGGTGTACGTATTGCTGAGCTCGCCAGGATATACAAGAAAAACCCATCAAACATCAGTTCCATTGTGGCAAAGAGAAAAGAAATCACGGAAGCTAATGTTGCAAAAGGGGTGAATACGATAACGAAACAGAGATCACAAACAATGGAAAATATGGAGAAATTGTTATTGGTGTGGATAAATCAAAAACTGCTAGCGGGTGATAGTGTTGTGCAATCCATCGTATGTGAAAAAGCAAGGCAGCTGCATGCCGATCTTGTAAAGAAAATGCCTGGAACCAGTGTTGATGTTGATGAATTTAAGGCCAGCAAAGGCTGGTTCGAAAACTTCAAGAAGCGAAGTGGCATACACAGTGTTGTAAGGCATGGTGAGGGTGCCAGTTCAGATAAAGATGGGGCTGAAAAATTTGTGCATGAGTTTAAAGAATATGTAGAGGCAGAAGAATTTAAACCCCAACAAGTGTTTAATTGTGACGAAACAGGCCTCTTTTGGAAGAAAATGCCAAGGAGGACCTACATCACGCAGGAGGAAAAGGCAATGTCAGGACACAAGCCTATGAAAGACAGGCTAACTCTTATGTTATGTGGGAACGCTAGTGGGGATTTAAAAGTGAAGCCTTTACTCGTGTATCACTCTGAAATTCTCAGAGTGCTCAGGAACTACAGTGTTGACAAGAGTAAATTGTAAAGTTAAGTAAAGTAAATTTTATTTCATTGCAGATTGCAGATTACATAGGTATTGGTAGTTACAATGTAAATTGAGTGCAAGGAGAGCCACTGACATGCCATGGCATTAGGGGCAGCTTATTCTAGTAACTTAAAGACTATGTACTTAATATTAGAGAAATTTATTGAGTTTATACTAGTTAGAAATTGTTTTCAAATTTTCAAGTTTTGGAAGTCTAACACTAAGGCATGGGTCACTAGGGAAATTTTCCTGGAATGGTTTAATCAAGTGTTTGGCCCTAGTGTGAAGAAATATCTATTGGACAATAAATTGCCACTTAAGTGCCTCCTGGTAATAGACAATGCTCCTGGTCATCCTCAAGACTTGGAAGACCAAATGTCTAAGGAATTCAAATTTGTAAAAGTGAAGTTCTTGCCTCCTAACACCACTCCTCTCATCCAGCCCATGGACCAGCAGGTCATTGCAAACTTCAAAAAACTGTACACCAAAGCAATGTTTCAAAGGTGCTTTGATGTAACCTCAGACACTAGATTGACCCTAAAAGAGTTCTGGAAGGCTCACTTCGATATCTTCCATTGCATAGGCCTTATAGATAAAGCTTGGCAGGGAGTGACCTCCAGGACGATGAACTCTGCTTGGAGAAAGTTGTGGCCAGATTGTGTCGCAGAGAGGGATTTTGAAGGGTTTGGGGCTAACCCTGAGGAGCCTATGGAAGTTGTGGAAAGTATTGTGGAATTGGGGACTTCCATGGGGTTGGATGTGAATGGAGAGGATGTGGAAGAGTTGGTGGAGGACCACAATGAAGATCTAACCACTGAAGAGCTGCAAGAGCTTGAGCTGTAACAACAACAAAACAGATCTGAGGAAATTGCTTCAGTGGAGGAAGAAAGATGTAAGGTGCCTTCTTCAGAGATTAAGGAGATTTGTGCAATGTGGAGGAACATCATCCTGACAAAGATGTTGCAATCCGTGCTGGCTACTTTTACAATGACAATTCCATGTCCCATTTTAGGGACATTTTAAAGAGCCGCCAGACACAGAGCTCTCTGGACAGATATTTAGTGCCACAGGTGTGCAGTGACTCACAAGCTGGTCCTAAAGGGATTAAAAGACAAAGAAGGGAAGTGACCCCAAATGAGGACTTGGTACCTAGAGTCCTTATGGAGGGGGATTCCCCTTCCAAAAATTAGGGTCTCTTCCCTCTCCCCTCTCTCCCATCCAGCAACATCAGTCTTCAATAAAGGTAAGTGCCACATTCAGTTCATTCATTTGTGCATGTAAATCTATCTTTAATGCCCCCCAAATTTTTTTTTTACAAACTTCTGGGTTTCTGGAACGGATTAATTGAATTTCCATTATTTCTTATGGGGAAAATAGTTTTGGTTTTCGCCGAATTTGGTTTTAGCCGATCCATCTGGAACGGATTAAAATCGAAAACCGAGGGATGACTGTATCGCAAGTCGAACGAATGCATCCGTGACCTGTCCGCCCAGGCGCTTGGGTGCCTCACCGCACAGGCGTGGAGAGCCAGTCCCGCATTGTTTACACTCAAGAGAACAATACCCTGCATGCTTATCCAGACATTTCACACTTAATTATAATTGTTGGGAGTTTGTTCATTAAGTGCGACTGTGAAATAAGCTACCATGGGTCCCAAGAAAGTTCCTAGTGGTACCCCTGGGATGAAGAAAGTGAGAAACACTGTAGACACGAAGAAGGAAATAATACAAAAAAACAAGAGTGGTGTGCGGGGAATTTTGAGCTTTCCAGGGTATATGGCAAAAAAAGGTCAACTATCGCTTCATCCTTCTTAAGAAGGAACAAAATTTAAAGGAAACTGATGTAGCAAAAGGTGTTACTGTGCGGGGCCAAAAAAGACCACAAATAATCGAAGAGATTGAGAAGTTGTTCGGGGTGGATCAAGGATAAAAGAGTTGGTGGGTGATAGTGTGGAGTCAATCATTTGTGGGGGGAAGTTTCATGCCCATCTTGCAAAGAAAATGCCCAACCCGTGTTGGGGTTGTAGTGGAAAAAGAATTTTAAAGCCAGCAAAGGCTGGTTTGAGAAAATTTAAAAAAACGAGTGGCATACATAATGTGGTAAGGCATGGTGGGGGGCTGCCAGTTCAGGGCAAACGTGCAGCTGAAAAATTCATAAACGAGTTTCAAGACTACATAAAGACTGAAAAATTGGGAAAACCCGAACAAGTGTTCCCAAATTTTGATGAAACAGGCCTGTTTTGGAAGAAATGCACAACAGGATCTACATTACTCAGGAGGAAAAAAAGGGGCCGCCCGGACACAAGACTTGAAAGACAGGCTAACT